>KN890335.1:0-12193 GCA_000934455.1 Apostichopus parvimensis
GGGGGGGGGGTTGGGTTCCGGCAGGGGGGGGAGAAATTATCCCTGGTGTTCCAATTGAATTGAAACCTGTGGCAGCATCACACTGGTATGAAATTGAGGGACCTTAGTCCCCGGGCCCCCTGAGTTGGGATGCTAGAAAGCTTCTAAGGAATGGAGTTGGTTTTGTGTTACAGGTACTGAGGTAACCCCAATCTCTAAACAGACCTTTCTTCCACATAATATTGGTTAATGACTTGAATCCAATGAAAGAGCAATGTCTAGGTTTTACTACCAACGAACTTGCAGCACTTTGCAAGCATCTGCCGAAAATTGTAATTGATTAGAAACTTGGATGTCTTTTACACCGCCATTCATCATGTTTAAGAATATTATTAAGAGAGAGAAGTTCCTTCAATCTCCGTCTTCTTGTAAGCTTATTTTATTTTTATTTCTTCCTTCATTTTCCTTCAGGGTAAAATAAACCAAATATATGGTCCTTTGCTTTATAATTCTGCAGTATCCACTGCAGTATTTACTTAATTGGTTCATAGTCGTGGATTCTCAACAGATGCATGCAATCATGGTACATGTACATAAGACCCCCTGTCCATCTTTTTAATGTTTAATTCTTCCTTTAGTTTCCAGTGTATCGAACTGACTGCATACATGTCTGTCCATGTTCAATCTCTGTCTAATCTGAGCAAGATGATCCCAGTTTGCCAGATGAAGATGATCCTGCTAGGCATACATTTACAGTACTAACACAGGCTTTTTCCAGTACTTAGTTATTTGCAATTTCACAGGTTTTTTTTAGTTGATTTTATTGTGTGCTCTCTCTCTTTCACTTAAATGTTTCCTCAAGCTTGTCTTAACTCCATGAGTCCATTCATTGTTAACTTGTATGCTAATACTATATACATGAAACCATTCTTTTCCTTGTTGTTTTTCATTATCCTGGTGATTTGGTGTCTGTCAGTTCATTGTACATAGCTTTGTTTATTTTAAGTAATAAATAATATTATTCTAAGATTCTATCTTAGTTTTTGTTTATTTTCGTTTGAGCTATAAATGCCATTATTAAAGAGGTTATTTGGTGTCTGTCTTTCATTGTAGCTATATTTAGCTAAGTAATCAATAATATTATTCTAAGATTCTATCTTAATTAAGTTTGAGCTATAAATACCATTATTAAAGAGGCATGCAGACTTTAACAATACTAAACTGAGAGGTGCAGTGATAACTGATTTCTGTCACAAATAGAGAGGCATTAATATTGCTCATACTCTTCTCCCCCACCCTCACACCCCCCCTTCCCTCCATTACATTAGCATACATCCCTAAAACCATACAATTGACATTAAATAGTTTACAAGGTTATAATATTATAAGCTATTCTGAGGTTATCAGTCTAACCTCATGCTTTGACCCTAACATTAACCTTAAGGTTGCTATGTTGTATGTACTGTTGTAATGTTTCCTAGGCTCTACATGATTCGGCCAGATCTCAAGCCAATCTTCTATTCATTCGTTATCAAGTTTCAAGTTTATTAAAAATCCAGTATAAATACATGAAAGTACATATTTATAAAAAGAATATGAAAAACAGTTAAGAGTTATAAAGCTTAAAATAGCATGTATTATATGTACAAATAGGTGGTATTAAACAAGTTGGAATAATTTATTTTAATTCTACCATTCAAATTCATGTTACACTGTTCCTTTATTAGTAATTAACCATAACTTAAGGTCAGCGTTTAGACCACAGGAGTCATCTCTGAGATTTAAATTTAAACTTAAACACCTTGCCTCTGAGTTAATCAATAAAATACCTCACAATAAAATACCTACAGATAACACAATGTTACCTCACCTCTGAGTTAATCAATTAAATACCTACAGATGACATGTTACCTCTCCTCTGAGTGAATCCACTTCCCAACAATAAAATACCTACAGGTAAGACAATGTTACCTCACCTCGAGTTAATCCACGTCCCAGAGATAAAATACCTACTGGTAACACAATGTTACCTCACCCTCTGATTATGACACAAGAGCTTAGAACAAGATATCTATTATCTACATTAAACTTCAGCGTATATTCCATTGGCTGAAATTGTTTGCTGAATGAAACTGCAGGCAATTTTCTGCACCTATAGGTCAAAACTACATCCTCATAGCATTTCGTACGGTAAAGATATGATTTTTTTTTTAATTTAATGATATTTTGTGAATGCATCTGGCAAATGAATGATCCTCACAGAAAATGCTTTTGTTTTCCTTCAATTTTTTTTTTCTTCTTAGATGAAAACTTGCATTTTGATGAAATCTTCAATGCAGCTAAGCATACATTCCAAATGTATCGGGTTTTAAGTATAAGTAAAACATGAAGATTAAAATAAGAAACTAAAATCATTTGAAGAACATTTACTGTTATGACATCACAGACCACACCTTACTGTGATCCATTCCAGGGGTAAATCAAGGGTGTTTAGCCAGTCAAAATAGCCTAAATTCACTCAACCATATCTGGAGTTAAGGAGGACAGAATATTGAGTTTTCAACTAACAGTGTGGAATAATTGTCCATTTGATATAACTATCACATTGTCGGCCACTGGATGTAACCATGAGGAAGTCTCCAAAATTGACTGGTTCATTTCAAAATCATATTAGTAGCCTAGGGATGTTGTTGCAAGACTGGAAGGTCATCAATGCTAAATATTGTTAAAATGTTTATCAAAAGAACTTTCCTCCATATTCTGACCTCTGATATTTGCCTGGACATCACATATTAGGAGTGTTTATTTAGACAGGTAATGAGAAGCAAAAAATAACTGGTGGCAGTAAAATATAGAACAGTAGCAGTTTAAAGAATGTGTCCATTCTTCATTTCTAAAGCAATAACTATGACCTTTATAACACTAACACTAGGTACTTCATCATATCAAATTTGTTTTTTCAACCACTCCATCTTTCTGTTTTGCTATCCAAAAATATTAGGAATAGGCATTTTCCTTCACGAAGCAGGAAATTGACCAAGTAGAGCTCAACATAAAACCACTCCACTAAATATCATATTTCCTTCCAGGGAGGAAATGAACTTAGACTTTCTAACATGAGTGAAACAAACGTGTTATCTCATATACTGACATTACTAAAGGAGTGAGCCCCATAATTACCATAACCTGTATCGTCATACGCTGCACTTTAATGACCACAACCAACTGGCCCAAACAATCAACGGAAATCTGAATAGATCTGAGAGCCTCGAGAGGTTTCACTGATCTGATCTTCCTTCCATTGAATCATGGAATTTATATGTTCCCCTGATGATGGATAAAGACTTCATCTACTCTAAACATGACATCACAGAATCCTACCGTTCTGCTTACAAAAACAGGATTAATGTGTTTGATAAGGAAGGCCATGTTAACAACACCTGATACAGCAGGCATTGCATATATACGTGCAAGATTCACACTATGGCAATGTACTAAACACTGAGATACATGTTGAATAGTGATACAAATCTAATCGTACACAACACAATGTTTCTTACTCTGTTACCTTTCCGAAGAGGGGTGGTTGGGAGAGGGGTGATTGGGAGAGGTGTGACTGGGAGAGAGGTGATCGGAAGAGGGGTGATTGGAAGAGGGGTGATCGGAAGAGGGGTGATCGGAAGAGGGGTGATGGGAAGAGGGGTGATGGGAAGAGGCGTGAGGGGAAAAGGGGTGATTGGGATTTCATGATTACTTGTAACCATGCATGTATAGTATGTTTAAGATGCTACAGTATGCAGCATCTCCCTCTCTCCCCCTCCCCCCCCTTTCCTCCTACCACAAGCCCACAATGCATTCACCATTCATCAATAAGCTGTTTGAAGATAGGAATTTTAAACCTATGTGTTATTATGAATTAACTTGACTCACACTCTGAGCTTCATTAAAGCACTGTACCTAATGGAACTTTAACCCCGCATAGATTCAGCTACTTTAATAACTGTATACTAAATGTAAAGTTACAGTACAGTACAGTATGCTATAGTACTTGAATAGTTGGACAATGCATGATCAGACAGTTATACATTTAACATGCATATGATAAAACTTACTGGTTTATATATTTACGAGTGACTCGCTTACCTGTCTCCTCACAACATTAGCACCTCATTCTACCGTGTCTAGTATGCCCTGGTAATCTTTTAACACTGTGCACCCTCATCGACCAGCTACTCCGGTCGATGCCCTTCCTTCTCATTCTTCCATCCAAAGTGTCCGAAGGAACGAAGTAAATTTATTTTCACTAAAGCACATCCTATACTGTGCTGTGCTGTACTGTACTGTACTGTACTGTACTGTACTGTACTATACTACAGTCAGTAGTACACGTACTGGTCATCTTCATATCTACACACAATCTACCAACCATGAATAACCCAGATTCACATCTTAAACAGTGTGACATTGAACAGTGTCATCTATACTAACACTGCAAAAATATTTGTTACACAACTTGTTGACCAAGGTTCTTATAAATCTCTCTTTTGTCATGTACAGTTACAGTTTTAGATCTACGAAAAAACAATCCTTTCAGTCTAAGGTAAATTGCAAGGAACAGAGAATGATTGGATGGACTGAGAACAGTGGCTTGCATCTGGTTTCAGATGTCCAGTAAATTTTGTCCAAACGAGCTGCTGTAGCGTTATTTAAAATTATTGGTCGAACTGATTACAGTATTAAGGGAAAAAGTTACCTCAAATGAATGAACAACTAGTTATTTATTTATTTATTATTTATTTATTTGATATGATTCAAATACTTGCCAAGTAGAAACTTGTCCAAATGAGTATAAATTTTATCACTGACTGTTTATGCACCGTTTATGTACTAAAAAATCTTTAGGAGGGAGAGACATTCACTACCTGTGATTTCACTATCAACAAATCTAGGAACCGATGGGATCAAAGCTAGCACTTTGTTTTCTAGGTCTGTAGTACCATCACCAAGTTACAGATCTGCCTCAGATGAAATGAAAAACATCTACCTGGGTTTATACTGTCTACATCAAAAGCACTATACTGCAGAAGACTGTATTCTACGGGAATAAAGATTTATCTACCGCCGAAAAAAGCCGTTCAATCACTCACTTTCAACCTCAAAACTTCCCATCTAGAGAAATCAGTCCTAATGCAGAACTCGAGGAGAGAGAGCGAAAAAAACATTATCGAATAAATCCGACTGGGTTGGAAAATGATGCGGACATTCGGCTGATTTAATCACATGAACGTATGCGCTACAGATGGAGTGTCTCGTCCTAATACGACTTGACATCTTCTGTATGCTGAAAATGGCAAAAGTTGCAAACAAGCCGGGCTCTTCTAAAGTATAGGGTTACTTCTTCGATCGATCACGGAGTGACTTTGCAGCATCCGAAGGCAGAAATCGACGTTTCCCTTCAGTGCTTCTACAGGTACGATGTGTATCTTTACATGTTAGCGCAGAAGTACATGCAAATAGGCATCTTTGTCTTGTTTTGTCTTTCTTTGTCTCAAGTATTGTCAGAACCGGAAGAGCCACTGTCTATTTTTGTCTCAATGTTTGTGGTGCCTTAAAGGATGACTGAAGACACTATAATGATTCCAATTATGTTGTTGTAAGGGCAGTTTAGCTTGTCCTTTCTCAACCATTTCTAGTTTTTGAGGAAAAAATGTCCTTTAATTATCAGAGGCTCGTCCTCGAGCAGAGCGGCTGAGGTACTTATAGTCTAGCATACAGACCACTAGGTCACCCTCCTTGAAGCGAATACAAAACTCAATGAGAAACAAGAACATTTCCATGATTTACACACATAATTGTCAAGGACTGCAATCATAGTGTTGGACATCATCTATGGCTGCTCTGTGGTTGACAAGCCAATAACAGAACACTCTTTGTTCAGTTTGAAATCTTGGATGAAAAATCAAAATGAAGGCTGACATCATCATCATTGTGAGGGTATAAGCTAGAAATGGTCGATACTAACTAATCATAAAAGCAAATATATTTTGAGGTTTGCAAAACCAGAAAATGAAAATGTTTAGTGGTTATGATGCCTAAACATATTCATAGTGTGGTAAGGCATACATGTTTATGAACTTGTGCACACCAAAATGAAGAGGTATTATGTATTGACTACTGCAGCAACATATAAAGGAAGTTACCAGGAATCAGTTATCAATGCCTATATAGTGACATCTTATAAAAACAGTCACATGTATGAATATTAATGAGGTCAAATTTGATGATCTCATTTGCATGCACTGTATCTATACACTGTACTTACATTGTATTATCCAAGTAACATATGTATAATGCTAGTTAGACATACTATTTCATAGATATCTGATTAAGAATTTTATGTTCACTGATTAACATTCATGATATGCACACACTAAACAACATGTTTCATTGTATGACTGTAGTGTGACAAACCTAATATGACAAGAAAGAAAATCATGGAACATTTGGTTCTTGTCTTGTGTTTAAAAGCCATTTCTTGTAATATGATGAATATTTATTACATAAAGATGGAAATGTCATGAAAATGAGCTTATTTTGTACCAACATTACCATACCAGCATGAACCAAATTTAATGTTAAAGCCCTGCCAATTCATTAATATTCATGGCATGGGAACTAAAAATAATCTACTCATCACAGGGCATCTACCTACACATACGCCAACTTCATAGGTTCCCATGGATGCCAAAGCATCGGAAAACAAAGAAAGTCTTTACCAGCCTGACAATGTTATCACAACTTTATAGCCTCCCCTTTGTGTTTTTCTATTTATTAGTTTTCTTTTGTTCTATTTATGGCTGAGATGTGTAAAAACAGCCAGGTGCAATCAACAGACAGCTTTATAAATGTTCTTGAATCCCTTGGGAAGTTTGTGGCTTCCGATACAACAACCTTACCACAAGTGTCTCTTTTAAGTGTGATGTATAGGTCGCAGTGCTAGACAGTACCAATTTTGTAGGTTAGGTTAAATTATAGATGAGAAAGTGCAGAAATAGACCGGAGACAGGTAAGAAAGGAGAAAGGATATTAAGTGATAGCTTCTGGCCTAACATTCTCAAGGATGCTATATGTATTGGAATAGTAGATTTGGAAGGAAGAGGGCAGTGACCCGGCAAGGGTAATGCGGGGGGGAAGAGGTGGGGGGCGAGGCACAGTGTAAACATGTTACTAGTTCTCAAGGGCTAGGTATGTAGACATGAGTGCATATATATGAGAGACAGGTAAGTAGAGACAAGTAATTGCAAACATAGAATATTAAATTAAAACTTGTGGGACACAAAGTTCTTTTTTATCATAATCTTATTTTTAATAAGACGATAATTTGGAGCAGCTGACAGGTTGCAAACTGTACAGTATATCTCTTCCTTTGATCAAGGGTACATATGACTACAATTAACCACTGGTGTTTTTCTCACACAAGATGAGAAGAGGATGGCTGTTCAGTATACAGGTGCATCTGATACAGCAGGCAGCGCTAACAATCCTAGAGGCTCAACTTGGGTTCCCGGTTAAAACTGCCCCCGCACTGAGTTTTCCCCATTGTCGTGGGTCCCATGTATTCTTAGACTGAAATTCACTCGGTTACGATTGACGAGTCGGAGACATGACAGGTTTGCCCACAGGCTTTTTGCATTTGCACAATTAATGTAGCATTGAGCACCTACAGAATTACAGTAGTAGTAGCAGTACATGGTTTGAGCTATACAACACACAGCATTCAGCCAGCTTCAACTATAACCTCAAAATTATATATGTATTTAAATATTTTTTTTCTTAAGCAGACAGTCAGATACTCCTTGCATGTTCTGTAGCATATTTATCAAATTTGATCAGGGTAGAGAAAATGTATTATAAACTGAAGATATAAGCAAAATATTATAAAATTGTTAACCCTTAGTTGGCATTCAGCCATTCATTCATGATTATTTACAATCACCAGATTAGTACTTACCTTTAGGCTATGTAGGATGATAATGCTGAGTAAAAATGTAGGACTGAATTTACAAATGAGAGTTGTGTGACTGATTTTATACAATAATACTCCACCTTTTTACGATTCACATTAAATTAGTACTTAACATGCAAAATATTCAGTGAAAATCATCTTTGCTCCCTAGGTTATTAGTCATTTTTCTACATTAAAAGGATAGATGCTATTAAGTATGAAGCCCCCTTTTTTACCCTTTTTTTTACTACTGCCTGTGTATAAACAGCCCGGGTGGGGGGGTGGGGGAGGGAGGGAGGGAGAACGGCAGAAGAGAGGGAAAAGGGGAAGGGAAGGAGAACAGCAGAGGAAAGAAAGAAGAGAGATGATGATAATTAATCACCTTGTAGTTACAGAAGGACAAAGGCTGCATTATGAGTTACTTTCTAATACTGCTAGAGGGTCCAGAATAATAACAAATATCGCGGCCTGCATAATAAATAGCAGCCCTGGAAGGACGAGGGGGAAGGAAATGATGAGAGAGATACTCTAAATAATTAGCAGAAGCAGATGAACTGACTGTTAATTAGTACCTATTAAGACAAATAAACCCAACTAACTTACTTTTGAGAGCTAAGAAAATTTAAGCAGGGCTTAGATGTAGCAGAGGTGCAAACGGAAGTACTTATTGAGGATTTGATCAAGAAACAATTAGAACTTGAATCTTGAGGTATAAAATCAAAGAGAATGTCATCACAATAGTACTCCTACTGCTGTGAGGTGTTTAGTTAAGCTTTAATAATCACCCTGCTAACATGCAACAAACAGCTTGAATATAGCTAAACATTCGACAAATGGTAAGAAAACTGATCTGTCAACTGACTTTGACAGATAGACAGACATTTAGACACCGTCGCCATGACGACATGAACTCCAGTGAATTGGAAAAACTGAGCTCTGTTGGTTTCATGGTTGTTCTCCTCCTCATCATTGAACTATTCAAATCTCATTAAACACACCCAAACCTTACTGGTACTTACGTGTCTCCTATACATATATGCACTCTGATCTACCTAGCCTACAAACTGGTTACATTTTTCAATTCTTTTAACTTGAATCTTTAAGATTCTTATGGACCGTACATTCTGAGGGGACCGGTAGAACCCGTGTGGCCTTCAGTGAATACTGTAAAGCCCATGATAACATAAACTACTAATATTTGCCAAACATTTCCTCAAAGTTTTAAAAACAACCACTTCATGGAAGCTCTCCTTTAGGGGAAGAGTACATATTAGAATGTTATTCTGAAGTGAACGTATAGAACTCATTAACTGCTCTAAAATATAGAAACTTGAGGAATTAATTGTATACTGGAGATTTGTTTTCTTTGATATGCTAAAAGGCCTCTTCAGTGTGTATTTCCTGATTTCCCTTTCGAAATGAGTGTTAAAACCGTGTTTTTAAGAGGCCATTATACACTGTATTAATTGCCTGGTTTAAGTTCATTTTGATTGACTATTCCCAGGTCGAAGATTACGGCAATCTGCTTTGGAAACTTGTACAAAACCATTTCTTTACATATTTCAATAATGAAATTCATATTTGATCAGGTTTGAACTTTGTACAGAATTTGAACTCAGTGTAACTACTCCAAATTTTGTAGCTCTGTAAAACTTAATGACTGCCAGTCAAAGTCAGTTTGAAACTGTATGCGAATAATATCAAAGCTAATCAATTAATTATATTTAATTGATTCAATATACAAACTGGTCCTTAATGAGCCACTGAGATAAAATGGTTATTTACATATTTATGGACATTTAATTTTGTAAAGTTGTTAATACCTGTAGACAATATCATGTAATTGAAAGCGTAATGAGTAGGAAAATCCAGAACAGTGAATAAACTTCCAGCCTCCACTGGGATTCGAACCAGGGCCTTCCTCTTTAATTTCAAAGCCATGCTTGGTTTTGCAACGAAATCTTATTGCTTCAACTTGCTATCTCTACTTAAAGCGTTGTGTTTTGCACGAAAGGGGAAACATGTGTATGTGAAAGTAGATTAGATTTCAGCTACTTTCAGATGAAGCAGGCACAGTTGTTCTCGAGTCTGACATGGATACTGTCGGCTAGGCCTCTCCAAACGGGTAATATTTGATATGCCTGCATACAATCATGTCAAGTAGCCTACTGTAGCCTACCAGGGGAAAACATTTCTCGTATCCGGAATGATTGATATTCTGATGAATTTCACTGGAATATCAATTTAAAGAGGTTAGGGCTAGTGTGATGGAATACGCACATATCCTTTTAATAACTAATTTACTAACGGGATTCCGCAAATGAGAGTTATGCGAGTGGTTAGTGTCTGTGAGTTGTGCAAACCCTAATATCGGTATCAGTATCGTGCCGAAATCGGGAATGGAATATCGGGTATTGGTCAAAACCGATACTGGCGATATAGCACAACACTAACTATAATTTTGACTTAATTACGAGGAAAATTCTTTTTTGAATATCGAAAATGGGTCCTGAATACTGAAAAATGTTTAAAGGTCTACGGAAAACTAGGAACAACATTGTCCTAATCACTCTAATAGGCATTACAGAACATGAATATAGCTGCAACTCCCATCAAAGATTGACCATTTGACAAGTCTTTTCTTAAGTCTAGTTTCATTTATGAATAAACATTAGCTAATTATGCACATTGATGGAGTAAAGGGAGTGACTGCCTAATTTTCTTTTATGTTATTCCTGTTATAACAACCTTTGTTTCAAGGACACTAAACACAGGTTTGTGGCCTATGGCGATCTTTTGGAAATGTTTTGTTGTCTTCTCTGAAATGAGGAACATCACTTTATTCAAATGATATATGTGGGCTTGTAATTAGGGGTTAACTTATTAAGGGCTAAAAATATAAAATTTTAATGAGCACAACACTCTACATCATAGTTTGCTATAAATATTTAATGAGCTTCTCTGGATTTATCAAAACTTCAAGTGTGTATATCTTAGACACGAAGAGAGCTTCTCTCGAAAAATTTCAAAGATTTTGAATGAGATTATCATACACAATAAATTGTACTGAATATGGGGCAAATTGACTACGTGTTCATATTACTTGAGTAGTACTGTTTCTTTATACAGAGAGTTGATGTCAAGTGGACTCCAACGTTTATGTCGATGCTATGTGTAATGCTCTACAAACCAACACAGATTAACATCGTGTCACTAATTGACAAGGAAATTATTACAACTTTGTATCGACCGTGAATCAATCAACAGGACAATTTTTCATTTTCACAAAGCTTGTGGGAGTTCTACAACCGGAAACTGTGACACAATACTCATCTAAAAATGAAGCTCAGACTAGATATGGATCTTCAATACAAAATACTAACCGAAACCAAAAGCATCTATTCCGAGTGATGATCAAACTCTAAATTGAGTTTCTGTTTATACAGTTGACTTTACCTGCACTCACTGTATGTCTTGTAAGGCTTGCTCTGTAACACAAACACACACACACACGCACATTTTGATTGATACTTTGCTAATAGCACAAAAGCAGTAATTGATGTGTACCATGATACATAATCAATAACTCGTTTCGTCCATTAAGGAAAACAAATCTGCATTCAATTTACCTCCCAGTTGACACTTGAAGAATTAATCAAGACACAATTTCTGATCAGTCTTGCTATTACCCTCAAATAGAATTACTTTGACGAATCTAATCAAATTAATAATGGATAGTTACGTTCCAGGACTTGGTCTCTGATTGTCTTTTTTATTTTCTTCCATCTACACTAGATGGATACTCGAGGTTGCATGCTTGGAGGTGGATTTTGGGGTCTTGGTGGTAAATTAACTTAAAAGTCACAAATATGAAGAAATAGCCTTCAATATAAAGTTAAGAACTTACAATTTACGTAACCGTAGCAACTGTTTGACTGCAGGTTCCATATTAGGTGTTTATTCAACAATCCAGAAAATGGAATGTATTATTGTCTCTCAAATTTTTTTTATATTTTTTTTTGCAAACCTATAAGAATTTCTAATTTCACTATTCCTGTTTTGGATGGATTCAAGAAGTTAATAATGGGGATTATGTCTGATTAACACTGGGGATTATGTCTGCATGATTATTGATGGGGATTATGTTTGAATAATACTGGGGATTAAGTCTTCAGGTACTACACCTGGGTCCAATATGGTACCACCAAA
>KN890336.1:11992-27185 GCA_000934455.1 Apostichopus parvimensis
TTATAGTTTGATGAATGAATCACTGATTAAAGATATCATATATGCATTCCCCTTTAATTAGGCAACTTGAATAATATGGGCACACATAATTAAGCTAATGATAATAATTTCATTTGAAATATCAGAATTTAAATTCATGAATATTTATTCGCAATATATTGCCTATTTTATCACCACATTTGGAAAGTTAGCACGTGTCATTGATTTTTTAGTAATATTACAAAAACATAATCTACATTTGTATCTGGCAATGCCATGTGCTATGACTTGATAACCTTAAGGTTTTAACTGCTCAATCATTCCCAAAATCCTATGAGCGAATGTATCTTCTCAAATATTACACTTTTGGTTTATTCAAATATGACAAATGAGAATGGTAATTTGAATCGCATTTTGATAGATGTTTCTTCTATAACTTTCAAATGAGTGACTTCAACAGACTAAATATTGTTATAAATATTAATTGACAAGATATATTGCCTGAACAACTGTACTACCCGTACAGTATATTACCTACTGTCTGCAGTCATGAGGGTAACTCGGGGACATTAATATCATCTGGACATTCCCAAGGGAAGTACGTTTTGGACACTTTCTAGTCCAATGAATGTTATATTTCACTATGCAAGATCTATACCTTCGATTCACTACTGCATTTGGTCTAGAACTATCCGAAAAGTGAACTCGTCACGCGAGTCACGTTTTCTTGTCACGCGAGTCACAATGAATCTTCATCGTTATTTTCATGCGTTACAACATTTTTTCAAAGTTGCATAGCAATTGAGGTAGAGGTGTTTTTCAACTTCGGTATGATTATAAAAAGTTATTGGAAACATTTCAATAAGACATAAGAAATCGAACATTTGTGTGTGCATTCTGATTTTTGCTAATAGTAACTGTCACGCGCGTCACGTTTAGTTTTTCGCCAATTTCACCCCCAATACTTGAGGTATAAATATTTTTTCTCTACTGTTGTAAGCATTAAGGCGTACCTTCACTGACTACATGAATGCTTTTCTCCCAGGTAATTTCTTTACCTGTTTAATGATATCAAATAGATAGGAATTTTAGTAAAAATGTCACGCGAGTCACCACGGAATTGACCAAATACCAATTCTTTCTCAATCACAAACATAAAATTATACACAACAAAAACCCATTTAATCGACTAATTTGTAAACAATTGATTGATGCATTAAATTTGCAATTATAGAAGCATTAGGAAGGCCACAATTTAAAGGACTTTCAGTGCAATAAAGACCACTCTCAAATTGTAGGATGCCTTCAGGGATTTTGAACTTGATACCACTTATCACCTCCAAACACAAAATATTGTTGTATAAATATTGAAGTATGAGCTGTTTCCATCCCTCAAGAACGACGATAGCCATTTCCTGGCCGAAGCAGCTAACCTAGCCTAGTGTGCACATGTATATGATGACTCATGTGTACGCAGCAAGTAAAGGTTATCGTCATTAATGGATGAATTTAGGGAACAAAATTTAACTTAGATAAAGTGTCAATGGCTAGAAACCATTGTCAGGGGAATAATTGATTGCTCTAATCGTGTGTAGATGTTCTTAAAGAAAACTTCACTTTGTCTTTTCAAAAGTACTTTGCCTACTGTGTAAAAAGAAGCTACACATATTTCTTTGAGTTGCAAAGTAAATTGACCATTTTACATAGAAGTTTGTGATGCAATACCAGATAAGTTACTCCCTGCTGTATTTCTTTAGTACTACTTATCATTACTTAAATAATAATCCTTTTCTTAATCATAACTTAAATCATTACTTCATCCTAATCATTACTTCATCCTAATCATTACTTCATCCTAATCATTACTTCATCCTAATCATTACTTAAATAATAATCCTTCTTTAGTACTACTTATCATTACTTAAATAATAACGTCCATAATCATGGACGTTAAATATGAATGTAAGAGATTGACTTCAGTCAGCTTGCGGCTTTGATAAGCCAATGAGGCTTCTTCACGAGTTCCTGCAGGAGAATCTAAAATACATACAAAATGATATAGCAACCCACCTGCATAACAATAATATCAACTATGTAAGCCAACATAAGTCATATGTCTACAAAATGAGAACTGAAAATTTCATTTCCGCGAGACATTCAACCATTCTATGCTATCATAAAACAATCCGTCGTGTGTTGTTGCCATGGTAACATATTACCTGTGAGCCGGAATAATCAAATTCGCCGGCTTGTCCTATGGAGAGTCCCCCAGAGCCGAGAATCAGGACTTTCTTGGGTTGATCCTCAGCGGTAGGGGTGTAGAGGGTGGGGCTGTACGCCAGTCTGGTGTTTATCCTCTCACTGATGCTTTTGCTACGAGATGCAGAATTTAAATGAAGACAATAAATGCCGTGTCAAGTTTTAATATTTTGTAGTATTAATGTAGTGATCGAAAAGTGCAAGGGTCTTACTAACACTTGGAGAACTATTTTATCAATAAAGAGCAAATCTCTGATTCTTGTATGGGTATATACCTAGAAGACAACATTTGTAAACAGGGCTGCTTGGTTAGCCAATTAGCTAATTTCCTGAGGCCTGGGGTACAAAAATCTACTGAGATAAAAACAGTTCAAGATGATAGGCGTGAAAGGACAGGAAACAGACAAAAAGGTGAACTATAACAACAAGCAATAAAATGCTTAAAGGATAAAGCTGGAGTGACCAGAAACAAAATATAAAAGTAACATTTAAACAGTGACTAAAAGTTATATGACACATTAGGATGAAATGGTGTGATAACCAGAGCTGCCAACCCCAACTGAACAAAAATTCTATTCTTTTCCTGAAAAAATCCTATTTTCAAAATGAAAATCCTATTTTTGATCTATAAGTACTTTCTCACAGCGAACATCATTTTATATTACAAACATTTTGTTGAATATGCAAGAGTTCGTCATGAATGATCGTTCGATGAACCAATGAGCGGCATGTAAATGTATTTTTATGGGCCATTGGTTGAATATGCATGATTTCGTCATGACTGGTGTGTTCGATAAACCAATGAACCTTCCCAAATTGCCGATGTGAGATGCTTGTAGGATACTTTACAGGAGAGATTGGGCAATTTGCCATTGAAAATGGCACACACACACGCAAAATACACAAACACATTCAGATTTTCAGAAAATCGTATTTTATTGAGGAAAAATCATACTGTCGTATTTACCTTTAAAAATCATACGAAATACAATAAAATCGTACTGGTTGGCAGCTCTGGAAAACAAATAACAGGATAGACACTGTGATGAGAGCATCACATTTTGCCAGCATTATTTGTTCACAGTATGAAGTATATACATGTACTCATAATAGAGAAGCAATAACATACAACCACTTCTAACTCAAATAAGAGCACTCCGGTGAAAATCTTACCTAAGTTGTCCTACTTTCCTTTCCTTCACAGCATCCATGAAGATTTCAAAGAGAAATTCTAGGTCCCTGGGACCGCCCATGTGCTCCGGATGGAACTGTACGCTGAAGAACGGTTTACAATTATGTATGATGCCCTCGTTGGTTCTGTCGTTTGCATTAGTAAAGAGGACCGACCAATCGGCGGGCATGTCGTCCACGTTGACAGCAAAGCCGTGGTTCTGCGTGGTGATGTAACATCTCCCTGTTCCTTCATGAATGCACGGTTGGTTGTGACCGCGGTTGCCGTACCTGAAGGTGGATCATGTCAGACATATCAACGTATCAACATATCAACGTAACAAAAGATGATGGTTGAATTATTTACTCTCGTCTTTAACCTCTTAAAGGAGAAGACCAAAGGTGTCTTGCACTCCTAAGAGAGAATCTATCCCACCAGCCACAGCTGTGTAACATTCAGAGAAAATATTACCATTAATTAGAGAAATGTAAATCAGTTGTTTTATCCATTTTTGCACTAATTAATTCAGACACATTATTTCCCTGCGATTGGTTACATTTTGTTTAAACTGAAAAGTTCTAGTCTTGAACTGTCTCCAACTATTGACTGCCAGTCCAGAAATCTCTACATTTTAAACTTCCCAAACTGAAGCCCCTGCGACTTCCAACTGGCAAAATATTGATCAGTCGCTGTGATCAATTTCCTGGAGTAACAAAGACTTTATCTGATATTTATAAATTACTTTCAAACAACCTGGAGTTGGTAGCAAGATACTTTACATGGTGTATAGAAAACCTATTGCTACGATATTTTCTTAATTACCTAATATGTCACGCTGTCTGTGGCCAGAATACTAATTACAAAATAATCCTATTAAAAACAACTAGAGACTACATAATCTGAAGCAAATTGAAACCACCAATGATAATTTACTAAATTGAAACCACCAACAAAGAAAACACCTCCTTGACAGAACGCACATAACCTTAAAACCATTCTAGGATGGAATTTGGTTTAATGTGGACAGTTTCTGCTTACTTCATTTTGAATGTTTTCAACCCTGCGGCATGAGACAGCAACTGATGACCGAAGCAGATTCCAAAGACTGGTTTCGGGTTCGATTCCTTGATGACGTTCCTTATGTGACTTATGGGTTTCTCTGCCATTTCGGGATCGCCAGGTCCGTTGCTAATGAATAATCCATCAAATTCTAGACAAAAACAGGCACAATCAGAAATATTTACTTCGGATTTCATATGAAAGATGGAAGTCAGGTGGGATGGGATGGGGGGGCAAGAGGGATGGTTTGTGGAAGGGATGAGAGGCAGGAGGGAGGGGAGGTAGGAGGGAGGGGAGGCAAAGGGATGAGAGACAGGAAGAAGGGGAGGCAGAAGGGATCAGAGGAAAGAGGGATCATATGCAGGACAGATGGGAGAGAGTGGAGGGGAGGCAAGAGGGATGAGAAGCAGGACGGGTGTGAGGAATGAGGAGGAGGCAGGAGGGAGGGGGTGATGGGTTGCAGGAGGGATTGGAGACAGGCACATTGGACTGATAGAGAGGCAGAGTTGGAGGAAGGACAGGGTGGTGCCAAGTTGGAGGAAGGACAGAACAAGACAAAGTTAATCTTTATGGTAGACAATATTGAATGGAAATAATCCTACTTGAGTCTCTGTTACAGTATCTCCAATGCTTACACAGCTGCCCGGGTTGTGATCAGTCAAAAACACTGACAAACTCATCAGAAAAATACTGACCTGAACTTTTAAAGGGATAGTCCCACGGTACCACCGTGACTTCTGCTCCCAGCTCAGCCAGCTTCCGAATCTGGTTATTCTTGAACCCACAGTCTACAGTCATTACTTTGAAAGCACCACCCTTGTTGAAGACTTTTGGTTTCTATCGAGTTAATAAAGAAATTGAAATGCCATAAAAATGTTTATCAAGGTTTGTAAACAGTTACTGGCAGGATATATCACATGGCACTGCCAAGTCCACCAGTGTTAATGAAAAGTAATTAGAAAATATTTTGGATGCACATCTTAAAACTTGAAGGTTCAAGGCCAAGGCCCTCTCACACGACTTTACAACTTAATCCCTGGTCATTGGTAACTTGTCACACCTACACACCAAGGTGTGCACAAGTCAATCAATCTCTCCTGGGGCACCACAGTGCACCACATCCACGTGTCCCCCGGGGGACTTCCCATAGGGTGCAGCCACAAAACAAAGTTACTTTGCAAGTCCTCATTTATACACCTGGGTGAATGGATATAATGGATATAAAGTACCTTGCCGAAGGACACAACACTCAATGATCTGGCCAGGACTCGAACCTGTAATCCTTAGATCACAAGTCCACTGCCTTAACCACTTGACCACAACGCCCACCTAAACTTGCATATGAAGATCAATTGTGCTGCTTGCAGCCAACTAATGCACCTTTATCCATTAAACTCAGGACCCTCCCTGACTTGTGTTCTATATCTGCACAATCTGATTTGTCAACCTGAGCACATTGCTCTGTCAATCGGAGAACCGTGGTAAGTCAATTTGCATCTGAAATTCAACGGTGCTGCATATATCCAACCACGACACCATAATTCATAGACCCAGCACCCATACCATTTCATCTACCAGAGCACCTCGCTTCATCAATGAGGACACCGAACGTACCAGCCGGGGAACGTTACCATGACAACCTGTAACTTTGCCCAGTGGACATGTATGTTTCAGCTCACAACTCTTGCCAGTGCTATAATTATTTCATATTCAAAGACATGACCTTACCTTGACAGATACCTCTGCGACCAGATTGATCTTATCTATGTCTAAGAATTCCACTTCCTCAGGTTTGGTCCCTTGAAAGACGATCTGAAATCAGGAGAAATCATATCCACACTGTGTTTTAACTCTCTTCCACTACTGCCATACTTTATTTTGAGGATTTGACATGTTTTCTTTCTTCTCACTTTCTTTAACCATATTATACTTTATAATCAAGTACATTTCAGGCCTAAGAAATTAACATCTCAGTTTCAGAACAGATTGTGCTGCTGTTAAACTTCCAAGCGTGTTCCATCTGGAATGTAACATTCTCTCTCCAAGCAAAGACTTAACGGCACAAATAAATTCCAAGTTGTTGGCATCTACTACTACTCTGATATTATACAATACACGGTCAATAACTTGAGGTTGACAGATCAATTCACAAAATCTCAACATTGGTCTCTTTTAAGACAAATCTGTGCTCATCAGTAACAGATGTACCAGTTAATAATGTGGAAAACAGCCTACAGTCATTTGAAGAGCAAGTCTATGAGAATGTCATTAAATACTATGTCCTTATCACCTCGTGTACAGGTTTGTGTCAGTGAATCATAAATAAATCATACATGTCAGTTTTTCAAGTCTGTGGACATTCTTAATGTGACTGTCACACGCACAGAAACAGCTCCCCTTGGCCTCTGTACTAGAAAAATTCAACACCAAAGTCTAAACTGGCTTACTGGCTATAAAGTACTGCACAATAGTGTTCGACCGATTATATGGTAATCGGTTATTACCGATTACCGATTAGTAATCTAGCTATAAGTACTGCACCACCTCTGCTTTGCCTCTATTTTACCAGTCATAGTTACACAAGACATGTCTACACAAAGTATCTTTCAACAAGGACAATTTAAGTATGACCCAACGATTTATGGAACGATCCATATCAACTACTGTATTCAACCTGCATATTATGCACTAAACAGATTCCTACAGTTACTTTTGAGGATACAAACTGAACGTACCTTGGCCATCATTGTACCCCTCTCTCGGATCTGTTTAGTAAGAGCTCTTGTATCCACACCTAGAATGGAATCACAGAAAATTTATAACAGATCACTCACAAAAAATATCAACCATTCATTAACCCCACCACCACCCTCTCTCTCTCTCTCTCTCCCTTAAATTATTAACAATTTCATTTAGTGGAAACTGCAAGGAGAAACTAGTTCAGCTCCACTCAATAGTTGAAAATTTAGCTCCATGTTTCGATTTTCGATTCCCGGCTAAAAATGCTTTTTAAACAGCTTTCTTTGCTAGTGGACAATTTTTACATCTATAGTCGAAAGTCACAGTACCTTACTTACTGTGCAACGAGGGACTAGGTGCCCATTTTCATCGGATGCAAAGCACAAAGCAGCAGGGAAGGTATTTCAAACAAAATTCAGCTTCTTATGTACATGACATCATAATAACAATGGAATTTAAGTGACTGAGAATATAGAAACAAATCTAGAAAAAACATGAAAATATATCTCTGCTTTTTTACAAATTTGTTTATACTTCCCACCCCCCCCCCCATCCCATCAGTTTTCTAACATTCATTAACTTATTATTTACCATGAATGGCAGGAATGTTATTCTCTTTCAGCCAATCAGAGAGAGTCTTGACTGCCGCCCAATGGCTGTGCTCTAACGACACCTCGCCAACGATGAGGGCAGCAACATGGATCTTCTCTGACTCAAACCACTTGTGGATCCCAAACTGGTCAAAGTCATCGCCTGGGACACCGTAGTTGCCGATGAGAGGGTAAGTCAAGACGAGCAGCTGTCGTTGGTAGCTGGGGTCAGTCAGAGATTCTGGATAGCCTACCATCCCAGTCTGGAACACTTCAAGTGAAACCAATCAAACCATGTACATGAAAGGCATGAATTTAATAAGTGTCTGTTGTTCAACATCTCTGAAAATCCTTCACAAAATGAGTATAAATTCCAGAATCTGGTTTACAGAACTTTCAACATTCAGTATGGCCTACTGTACAGTACCGCAACGAAATCCCTGCACAGTTCCAACTGAGCTAGGTGAAAAAAAAAGGTCTTTCTTTCCTGCATGTAGAACTTGAGACCAAGAAGTATTTCAACCAGTATTCTATCTCATCACAATGCTCACCAGCATTATCAGGTGTAGTACATGTACTCTGGTTGGTGATTAGCTCAACCAGGGTTGTAAAACCTTGATTACAATCTGAACAGGATCAATGGAAATGCAGGAAATTTTCAATAAGGAAAAACCACAATTTTTGCTATTGTTCCCCCACCCCCCTTCTTTATGCAGGGTACTAGAAACAGAGCACTACAGAGTTTATAACACTGGTTAGAAATCCATGTGCACTATATGGTATTGCATCTGGCCCAGTTGCGTGTTGCATCAAATTGCGACGAAGTATCAGAATGGGTCACGACGGTTAAGTACGATATAGGAAGTAAAATACAGTAAAGACAAATTAAACAATCTTGAGCATCAATGATGCAGTATCTCAAAACTGGAAGTTCTAATTTCGATTCCTAATTTCATATCTTTGCTCTGTCTCTACAGTTATCAGTATCAATCATGGTACAACAAATATAAAACTTGCATTTACGCTACTTTGCCACGAATAGTCTCTGCAGGTTACACTTCATCCTGCGGGTGTTGCCTTTAGCGCTCATTGCCTGTTTGTCAAGAGACCGGCGTTGCAAGGTTTAGTAATGTCATAGAAAATTTAAGAACTTGTTTTTTATGTGGTATCCTTCATCTTGGGTCAGTCTCTGTTGGACTCTTTGGTCATATAGTTTGACATCAATGACAACGGCCAAATAAAAAAAATACCTGATGGGCAATCAAACAAACTTATCATGACCCTTGCTCTGAAATGCTACCTGAACACCAGTACAATCCTTAAATGGATATTACTAAAACCATGGAGCTATAAAGAGACGAAGTCCTAATATAAATTAAATGCACTACGTAGCATTCAGCAGTACAACAATGTGTATATGGAATTAGTGTGCAATACACTACCAGCAGCGTACCTCACAACAGTACAGAAAATTGGTCACGAGGGTAGCCATTTTCGTATCTAACATGTAGCTGCCATGAGTCATAGCCAATCTGCTACAAACCAGACTTGGAGGCGGGGCTTAATCATCAAAAACAGGGAAACGTGGGCAAAGTTCCCTACAAACAAGTTTTGGAGCGTGTGCAAAAAAGGTCTGCAACAACTGTGTTTCAGCCCGATTTGGCCCAATTTGGACATAAATCAGTGAAAAAGTCATAGAATGAGATACAATTCTGGAATAAAAAATAGTAACTTTTGTTGGCCTATATATATGATATATGCTTGCTCGGGAAACTCTAGAGAAAAAGAACTTTGTATGAAGACGCTGAAAATTTTTTAAGAGAAGAGAGAGTCCCACTTACTGTTACAATATCTCTATACATGTAATGTATTGAGATAACAAAAATTATTTAAAGACTGCCACTGTCAAAAACAAAGGACAATTTACATGCATGCAGGGAAAGGATTTTATCTGGTTGAAAACCATGCCTTACATGGATGGTTGTCTACACAGCAAACTTTGTTGCACCAACAAACACAAAGAAATAACGACCAAAACACTATAGGAGAAATGTGTAGGATCATGGATGGGAGCAGGAGAAGGGGGGTGATACCAAATTATCAGTTCAATTTTTTTGAGGGATAGGCCTAATTTTTGGTAACAATTGCAATCTGAATTTGATGTAAGCAACTAGTCCGACAACCTCCATAGCCGGTTTTGGTTATCCCTATCTAAACAGAAATTTTGGTAGTCCCCGATGACCAGAATACCCATCAAATATTTGCCCTTCATGGAGTATGTGACTTTATTTGGGCTTTAGAAAAAAAGATCATGGAATAATACTATTGTATGGTAAACGTTTTCTGGGCTTCAACAAAATGTAGCCAACCACTTGCAAAGGGGATTTCCATTAGGCCCACTACATTGCACATCATACAAAAAAAGAACCTGAAGAATGACTGCCAAATGCTCACTTTATTACTTTATTAAAGTACAAATCAGCAAACTGTTACCTTGGGTGATATATAATTTGGAACAGTCTACGTACGGATGGGGGAGGGGTTGGGGAGGTACAGAATACAGCATAGCACCTGTTGGAGGTTTCGCTGGAAACACGTGCTTCGGTACACGAGGAAAAAGGGATTGGATGACATGTGTGTTAGGGCTGTGCATTTACTAGAATGATCAAAACATTTAAAGGGCCGGACTTTCCTTCATTCAAACGTGCCATTTTGACTTTGACTTTCGTAAAATCGAGCTACGCAATATATAGGATCAACAATCCAATTTTACCCTGATTGAAGTAGAAAATGCACACAAAAAAAAGTATGTTCACGGCTTCATATCATGCGGTAATCTTCCCTCCCTCTAAGCTTCATAATTACTTCCCAACATAATACATGGTCATACCCCCAGCATAGCATTCGTTTGTAAACACAAAAAAATTTTTGCGCCAGACTCTTCCTAAAATGTAGATGTTATTGTTATGCCCCCCAACCAAGAAAATACGATCAATTGCTCTTCCCCAAATCCAAGCTGTTAAGCCAATTGTTATGATTCCAGCCAGAGGTATGCTGGGTGAAAAAAATTACAGATTCACAGACTTGCGAAAAGTGGTGTGCAATGAACTGATTTTCATTTTCTCGACTAGGGAGTTCAGGTGCTGCCCTTCACATTGTGTGTGTACATTAATAATGTCAATAAATGTGTGCTTTTTTTGTGTAGCAAGGAATCTGCAGTTTCTGTTAGCGATGCAATGCGTTCTAAGACAAACTCGAGCTGGTAAAACTTGCTTGACGCAGGTCTAACACACATGGTTCTCATGAGTTGCATTTCACGCACTTAGTTTGTCAAATGCTCTAACAAGTTATTTTGGGTAGCCAATTCGGCGCAATATCATACCTGTTCTGATACCGATTCTACGCATTACTATCCAAAATACTTGGTTATTCCCATACCGATTATATGCTTCTGTACTGTTTGTTGTTGGACTGTACTTTCGCGTTGAAATGAAAGACACGTAAACAACACTGATTCTACTTTAGTTTCTTTTATATCAAATCTTTAAATAAGTTGCTGCAGAAGAAAAAAACAGAGGTGGGATAGTTCTAATACAATCGCAGATACATTTGTAGGCTAGGCTATAGTGTAAGGTGACCATATTTGCCTGACTGGAATCAGGGACATTTATTGCGTAACTGATATGGGGGAGGGGTCTAAGGGGAGGGGGAAAATTTTCAAGTGCCTAAGGTGCTTAGATGTAAAATGGTGATACTTAGAAGCAATTTTTAAATCAATTTTATTTTCAAAAATGTAGCTTTTTCTTAGATGAAATCTACTTACTTTACGAAAGAGTGCTAGGCTGGATCGATCTAGCATACATTCCACTTAACACTAGCCCACGTGAAATACTAGTTAGTTCCGTTCTGCGACTGCACACTTGACTAAATTTTGTTTTTACAATTATTTTACTAATAATGTGGGATATTTTTCGAAATTCCTTAACATTTTGACGAATCGGGGACATTTTCGGGGACACTTGTTCATCGGGGACAGCACACTGTAATCGGGGACTGTCCCCGAAAATCGGGGACGTCTGGTCACCTTACTACAGTGTCCATAGGTTCATGTTAGTGTTCGAAAGTACAGTTAACGCTGGAAGTAGCGGTTCTGCGAAGATTTCCGGTATACCCGGTAATACCGGTATTCGTCAGCAGGTACACGGAATCTGTTTTGGCTTATACAGATGCCCCCAAATGTTACCATGCTAAACTGTACTTCTGAAAAGTTTTTGAATGATTGGTATCTCACATTTGTGAGGTTTGGCTTGCATTTCAGTGGTCTATAGTTTTCATCCTCTAATTTAGTTCCCATGTTGTGCCTGTTACTGTTATATCCTTTGTCATGGGGTTATACTTTCCACCAAGTTAAAACAGATTCGTTCCATTGCAGCATAGTGCTGAATGGAAATAATAAATAATATAATTGTTAGGCTACTACTACTAGCCTATGCAGCCTCACCTATTTCACCAGAAGCATTCTGTTCTGCTCCAAAATGATTGCCAGAAAAGGTTGTTCCATCTTCCAATATGAGGGTGGCCTCCATTTTCTATCCACAATTCAAACCTACAATGAAAGAAACAAGAAAACTCAAGACAAGTAACATTTGTTTAATATTGGTGGGTCATTAATGTTATTGTCATGTTAGACTCAACCAAAGTGTGTTACTTGTTAATGTTAGGCCTCACATAGGCCTATAGGCTAGAACTAGTAGTAGTGGTGGCCTACTGTATATGTACGTACAAAATCAACCTTATCGTGAATCCACTGACTCGGAGGCTAAAGTGTTCAAATGGCATGTAGTAGTACCTTTCCTTGTTCTCTGCTTGTATCCAGGAAATCGAAAAATGAAACCACGGAAAACTTTATATTCGCACTACGCCTCGGCTTGCAACGTTTTCTTTGTAGAGTCTACACTGTGTATATGTTTTCTTATTATCAATTTTCCATGCGCAACACAAAACGTAATCACATGGCATGAAACGACAGTGTTGTTGATTCATGCGGTTCGCGCCAACGTAACACTATCATCCTATGGAACGCCAAGATAATGTTTCTGCAACACGGGGCAAGATATATTTGCCTATAGTGCACGCTTAAATATTGGAGACTACATATAGGCAGGAAATGTTTCAATGTGGAAGGGATTGGTGGGGAGGGGGCGGGTAGGGGCGTAGGATAGAGGAAGTGGGTTACAGAGGAACATGTGACTTTTTTATATATGGAAGCAAACGCAAGATTGCCTTCAAATGTCCAGACAAAAGAGTCCTTCAGTTCATTCTGAAGAAGATCCTGGTATAGGATCGAAACGTCAGGCCAAATAACTTGTACACATTCTGAACCACAACGGCATCTTTTAATAATTCTTTTCATTTTATTTCAAAAAACAACACATATTTATTACAATTTTTATATGATCACTATTTATTTAACAAAAGCACAATGTTTTCATTACAAAATTGAAACGGGGTTACCCTGGGGAAAATAATTATATTCACGCCCTTGCTTACACCTGCAGATGTTTCATCAACAAGACATCCAGAAGCTGAAAAATGCTGAGCCTTCAGGCGTACTGCGTAGGATAGAGGAAGTGTGTTACAGAGGAACATGTGACTTTTTATATATGGAAGCAAACGCAAGATTGCCTTCAAATGTCCAAACAAAAGAGTCCCTCAGTTCATTCTGAGGAAGATCCTGGTATAGGATCGAAACGTCAGGCCAAATAACTTGTACACATTCTGAACCACAACGGCATCTTTTAATAATTCTTTTTCTTTTATTTCAACAAACAACACATATTTATTACAATTTTCATATGATCACTATTTATTTAACAAAAGCACAATGTTTTCATTACAAAATTGAAACGGGGGTACCCTGGGGAAAATAATTATATTCACGCCCTTGCTTACACCTGCAGATGTTTCATCAACAAGACATCCAGAAGCTGACAAATGCTGAGCCTTCAGGCGTACTGCGCTCCGTATGGAAATCAGTTTTAATATTTAGTCCGGAACTTTAGATATCTCAAATTAATTTTCTTCTGATACCTCAGTTTCATTAAAGATATCTACGAATTGCATAAAGTTTAAATCAATTTCAGAAAATCTAAAAGTAACACGGAATTTCAGATATCTTTAATTTTATTTCAGATAACCTACCATTAATTCCATTTCAGATATGTCGAATTCAGTTTCAGATATTTTTTGTATTAGAACTTCAGATATCTGAAATTAACCACAATTTCAGATATTTTAAGTTTCGAATTAAATGCTCAAACGGCTTTCCATACGGCAATGGAGTTTACGGCCGTGATATGAAGGGGTAAAACTCGAAACTTTTATATTATGTTTCAAATTTCGACGTTTAATCTCATACGTAAAACTGTTGAACGTTCTTCTTACAAGAAGTTGATGAATATATAAAATGTACTAAATCCTGGCGTAACTAAAGAAGCCTAATATTAACGTTTGATCACAATGACTTGAGAAAACTTTTGAAATGAATCCAAATAGGCTAAAGACATTGTCAAACACAGTTATCTGTACATCAATTTCGACCACAAATGTTGTTTATTTGTAAATAACATGCAATGCGAAGGATCAGTGCATATACTGTTATTCGTGGAAATGCATTTTCCTGTCGATATACCCGAATTGAATGCATTCATAACTGAGGTAATAAGGTAGGGCAAACCCAAAGTAGTTATTGTTTCGTTATGACCAAATTGGAGCAATGCATCGTTGGCTATATATATGAGCGCGAGAATGATAACATGAATTATAACATGAAATTAAACCATTAATTATAACATGAATTATAACCCTATACGTGCCGTGTATAGGTTGGTATATTCCTATTAGAGTCTACATCCATCCACTCGGATGTTCTCCTATCTCAGGAAAAGTGCCAAATGCAGCAGGAGAACATCTTTTTTGACCTGTTATCAATCATGATCTAGTCTTCGGTGGCTTGCATGTTGAAGAACATGAATGAAAGTTCATGTGGTGAGAGAAAATTGTGTCAAATGAGGCAATTTTAGATCCCTTTAAGCCTCTCAGGAGCAGCGTACGAAAAAATGTTACTACTGAGTGAAGAGGTTTGTTTACAAGTGAGGAAAACTTCCGGCTCTGATAGCAAAAAATCTACATGGTCATGATACGGAAAATTGATGTTGCCATGAAAGGCCAAATTGTCAGCTATCCGGTGATAGGTAGCGTTCAGCTAGGGAGAACTTCTATCTAGACTAAGAGAACACATTACTTTTGTGATTTATTGTGTACGTCAATGGGGCTTTTAATGGGCGTATGCTACCTGCATGGGCGCGAGAATTATAACATGCTTCGTGCCGTGTAG
>KN890338.1:6414-18687 GCA_000934455.1 Apostichopus parvimensis
AAAATTAGGGGGGGACGTGTCCCCCCCGACCCCCCCGCTTCCGCCGCCTATGAATATAGGTACGAAATTTCCCTCAGGCTCGTTAATATCATTCTCGCGCTCACCACTGTTATTTACACTCAATTAATGTTCTACGAGGGCCAAAAGGAGGAGGACAAGAACAAAAATGGTTGAAGCTAAGGGCCAGGCAGATTCCAAATCACACTCTTCCTAGATTGGGACATTGTGCTTGCACGGTAGGCCGGGGATGTAGGATGCACAAGCCTAAGGGACTTACCCGCTTAGTACAAGATAGTGGGTCGACTTTTTTAACGCGGGCCGGGGATCGAAATCATTCGACGGTCGGGTCTGGCAAACGGGCCGCCTATTAAGGACCCTGGATATGTACTATAGACCCTATAAACCACAATTCAAACCAGAAATACGGTACTATTTCTGAACCAAATGTAACCAGGGAGGTTTTTATTCCATACAGCGGGGAACACGCACGTTATACTTATACTATGTATAGTTTAACTTTTCAATCTTTCATTTTTGTTAGATAAACCAGTTGATTTAATAAACGGAATTTCATTGTCATACTGAATTAGTTTGTCTTTATTTTCGTACTCCTTACCAGATTGTACGATCGTAGGCCGCAGGGACAAAACTTGTCACTGGTACATTTTCTTGAAGTCATTTTTTTCATTGTTAAGTAAATTATGAAGATGAGAATTTATTTTTATCCCATATTTCTTCGGATCCCAAATCATCACCTGGCCCCGGGGAATATACATGATACCAGCCTCCATAAAGTGTACAGATACCACCTAATGCATGGATAAATATATTATAAAATAATAATTGCCATTATTTTGATCCGTGGGTTGACTTCAACAAAATATTTTATTCTATAAAAATAAGTTTATACAGATGGACAAAAAAAACAAAACAAGAAATGATGAAATTTTTTTGTTTTTGTTTTATTATTAAATCGGAAAAGCTGTATTTAAATATACAGAAAATATCTGTTTTAAGTACAATTTCAAATATCATGTTACATTTGATGACATTACTAAATTCATACCCTTTGAAGTTATATTTTAAATTTATAAAATCCAGGTTTGTGTATTTTCTTACAGATAAATGAAAATAATATTCTATTTTACTAGCTCTGTTGCTAGCTAGTTACTGCTCCTAGTGAAAGCATGTTTTGTTCTCAGAATGAGGATGGGGGGTGGGGCGAGGGGGAGGAAGACTTGAGGAATTAACATCCTCCATAAGGCACCATATGCTTGCGTTCCCCCCCATTCATTTTTGCAGGAATAAGCCCAAAATAGTTTGTAAAAGGTTTGTATAGCATGACCTTTGGCCCCTTGACCCCAGGGGCATTTGACATTTTCCTTATCTCCTAAAAGTTATTTCCCATTTATAATGGTGGGAAAGGAGGACAGGGGGTCAAAGCTGAGGGAGGGGTCAAAGCTGCGGGAGGGGTCAAAGCTGAGGGAGGGGTCAAAGCTGAGTGAGGGGTCAAAGCTGAGGGAGGGGTGGGCATGGAAGCTTGGTTACTAAATTTCTAATAAATTTCCATCTCTCCTCCATTTTAACAATTAACAATCTATAATTGAAGCAGAGTGCATTACCAAAGTAAGTCACGTCATTTGAAATAATAACATAAGAATAGAAAAAATATAATTTGTAAACAAAAGGGGCTACAACACTCATGCCTGACAGCTTTGTTATACAAGTCAAAGAAATAAAGTTTAACAGTGATAAACAGCCTAGTTTATGTAAGATTAACATAGGTACATGAGTCAATGTGTCCTAATGAAATTCAATAGATTATCAAACAGCAATGTGTCAATAACTGTGGCATTTATAACTAGGCTGGTACGGGGGTAGTGCGTTTCCCCGAGGGCCTCATCCCCACCCACGTATCTGGACACTGCCACCTGTTGTGGGCTGGTGGAGTGGCTAATAATGATTATGCAGGTTAAGGCCAATTGTTTTCACCACATTTGATAGTAAAAAGAGCAATTTTAAAAAATAAATCTTGTATATATAGATTTCTCAGACAGTTTCATGGCAATAAATACCGAACTGCTTGTTAACCATTATCACAATCTTACAGTTATCATTTAAAGTTTAAATGTAATGTCAAAGATATGCAAATATTTTAATAGTGTTTCCCTTTTCACAGATTTCGTTAGACTGATGTCTCTTTTTTTCAAAGGAGTAAAATCATTTCAGAAGATTGACAATGAAAAAAAAAAAAAAAAAAATCAACTTAAAATCACATGAATTAATGATACTTGATATAAATACAATAAATGTACTTTTGAACTGCCTTTTGTTGTATGAGAGAATATTATGAGAAATATATCATTTTGATGTTTATGCAATCTACACTTATTAAATTGAATTATTCTTACGCACACCAGTTCTGGGAAAGAGAATTTGATCAATAATGGAAAAACCTCCTTGAAATATTTCTACACGAGAGAATAAGATTTGCTAACAATTAAACAACAAAGTCAAATCAATCATTTCTATTTTTTACCTAAGAATTAATGCAACATGAAAATGGTCCCCCCTCAAAACCCCCCCCCCCCACCCCCCCCCTTACCCCAAAATTTCTCCAGCTGCCATAAAACCTCGCTAAATAATTTCTGTTGCACGCCTACCCCCCCCGACCCCCCCCCCCCCCCCCTAAAAAAAAACCCAAGACAAACCTGACATAACATAATATAGAAGAGAATTTGAAAATGAGACCCAAAAAATGCTACTAAAATTTTCTCAAGTGAATCAATGGCAGATATATGGAAGCTTAACAAGGAGTCTCTGAACACTCAAGAAATAATTACAACCAAAAATAAATAAATTGTAAAAAGGAAAGTACCTTTCGAACATTGAATAAAAACATTGAAATGCAAACAATTCTCCCCAGCCCACAAAAAAATTAAGGAAAATGATTTTTGGTTCATGAAATATTGAAACCTTATAAGGAAGAAACACATATTTACACAAACACACACATGTCGATTTCAGAAAAAAGGGAATGTTGATTATATATAGATACATCATTATGGAAGATACCATTTCAAGACAAAAGGGTAAAACTTACGGCATGGATATGAAAAAAAAATGGAAAAAAAGTTTATGGAAAAAAAGTTTAACTTCACCCAACCGTTACACTTTCAGCCCCAATTGTCTTACATCTAACCATGTGATCATACAATGGACGATATGATCACTGACCAATAAGATAAACATGTCTACAGATGTTCAGCAAAATTATCGCTTTAACGGAAAGTCCAGAGGCAAATTTGAGCTTAACAGATATAAGAGAAACTTATTCTAAGCATTCTTGTGAAATTGGCATTCAATTCCTTTCTACCATTTTCAAGATAGCAACATTTGGAAAGTGACAAGATTTGTCGCAAAAGTGAAATTGAAGCAAGCAGACCTGTGTGATGTCGTTATTCTAAGCAAACAAATTTGTTGTTTCCTCTCGAAACTTTAACCACAATTTCCGACTTCAAAGTCTGTCAATATGAATGGCATTGAATGCAGTAACAATCATTGACATTTTGTTAAATTCACATTGCTATTACTGTAGGTAATCTTGGAACCCTAACATAAACTCAAAGGTCAAAACAATGAACAGAAAACTAAAGTTAAAAACGAAACATTTTTACTTTCGTTGCGTAACTATGCGTAACTTGGACGTGCACACCTGTTTGCTTCAAGTTCACTTCCGGTACAACTTGTGAGGATTTCAGTTTTCAATATCTCGAGAACGCCATTTAAAACTTGCATGCAAATTTTTCACCAGAATGCTTAAAATCTGTTCAAATTTCGTGCTTCAAAAAACAATTTCACCTCTGGACTATCCTTTCAAGCAATGATTTCATTCTTAAAATGAATTTTGGCAGTTTACATTGAAATCATAATTTGAAGATATGAAAAGGAGTATACCGCACATGAAGTCAAAATCCCAGTTAAAAGGAGAAAACTTCTCTACCCTTTCGAAAATGGAAGGGGACTGGTTAGGAATTAAGCTACAGATTATGATTAGATAAAACTTTTACCTACTTTTCATCTCACTCTTTAAAAAAGAAACAAATTCATGTTTTATTGCTGCTAAAGGTAGGCCCATATTATAGCATGCTATAATTGCTAGAAGTTTTCAAAAAGTTCTTTCCTGGAGGTCTTTACTCTCCAAATTGTTTCTCAGACATTTTTAAAGAACACACAAAATGACTGAATGTCCCAGTGAGGTAAATTTCCTCGGAGGTAGTAATGAAAACAGTTTAATAATTTTGACCAAAGGTGACCATATTTGAATATCTAGCATAATCGGGGCCAATACAGCATACCTTTAAAGTAGCTAGGTTTTAAGATCAACTGCATTTTATGGAAGCAAAAAAAAAGCAAAAATGTGTGTAAGCAGGTGACTCTATCCAACATTACCATTTCTTTTAGTGAGTCAAGTCTATTTAGGTCGGATTCCGTAAAATACTGATCAGTATTAGCTGAACTGAATCAGGTCGTAACCTAAATAATCATTAAGATAGAGGAAAGTTACTTTTCTTTACTTTTCATTAATTATTCAAATTTAGATAATTATTCCCCCTGCAGCAGTACCTATTAACACCCTCTGGAAGATGGCAGAAATTAATTAACATACAAATTAACATTAACATTGATTATATGTACAGGTAGGTTTTCTGTACTATCCCCACTCATTAATATTTCATTTCACATTTTTCCGAAAATATGCTATAAAATCAAATAATGGACACTCATTGTAACACTTCAACACACATTTTATATAATTCAATTTGATTCACTTCCAATACCAATTTTAGCTCATTAAGGCAATTTGATATCCTGAGCTATCTGTACTCAATGTCTAGGCATTCCTTGGAGTGTCATGACCTCTCATAACCCCCCCCCCCCACCCCCCAAGTGTGGTGAGGCAACTTTTAGCATTTAGCAACTTGGGAGGCAAATCGACAATACGTTTGGACGTTTGAAGTACCATCATTCGCTTGCTTTGGTAATTATACCAAAGTCACTGAGTATGACTCAGAATAAGACGGCTGCAGATCAACTAAGAAACTCTCCGATGGTTCGCTTCAGTAAATTCGCTTCAGTAAATTCGCTTCAGTAAATTTGCTTCATAAAAGTTAATGAGCGACTGCTTCATTGGTTTAAAAAATACTTTCTCAGCATTTTGTCATTCCAACAAATTTTTCATATTTGTATTAATCACATGGCAAATATTAAAATTTCAATTTTTCGGTTGAAAACTTTAACTCATAATATGAACTGAAACTTAAGTTATGTATATCAAACATAATTTTAACCAAAATGTTATGGATTTGCATCTTGAATAGCTAGGGGAAACCATGGCTTTGCGAAAAGATTAAAAGGCATTTTCATAATTAAAAACAGTACTTACTGATGCTGACAGCATTATATGCACATTTTTTACTTTCAACAAAACCAACAACAATAGACAACATGCCGAAAAAGAAACAGAGAAAGGCTTTAATTTGACCATATTTCATGGTTTTCTGGCAAGTACAATTTTAAACTTACTAGCCAAGAATTTCAGCAAAACAAATGACTCTTAACTAAATTATTTTTAAGAAAATAAAACATTTGAAGATAATTATTAGTTAAAGACTACCAGCTTCCACTGCAAATACGATTGATTTCTAAATTTGTAAACATCCTGACTGTTTACCATCACTATTTTATATCTTTTAAATCTAGAAATAAAATTTTGTTCTGGAAGACTAAATTGTACATATTACAATTTTGGAAGCTGTCGAGCCTGTTACGACTGTAACATGAAAAAAAAAAAAAAAAAACGGCAAACTTATATACCTCCATTGCAACTCAATTTGATTTTAAAAATACTGTTAAAACATTGCAAATGATTCATAATTAGTTGAAAGTTGAAATTAGTCTGTATCTGCCATCACTTAGTTTTTGAACGCAAAATCTCAGCACAACAATGTTGGGAGTCAATAGCACTTATCAGTATACTTTAGTTCCACAGAACGGTACAACAGATAGAGAGGAGCACTGCATGATTGGTAGTAGAATTTGCCATGGCAACAACCCATCCCTGCCCCTCCCTCACGATACAGATGCTGCACCCGACACTTAATGGGTATGACAGGATAAATGACTCACTTAATGGCTGTAAAGTTCAGTTCCTGTCACACTCCCCAATCCCAAAACTTGGGATTCTGCAACCAACTGATAATCATCTCAGATAATAGTCTTCACTCCATCTAACCAATAACACTTTTTCCCCACCCCACCTCTCTCCCTCACCCCCCCCCAACACTTCTGCACCCCCAATATGCGGCCACATAAACAGAGGCTTTGATGCACCTCGGATAACAGCTTGCAACGTGGACGTAGACCTAATCAGCTACGCTCTCTCGGTTACCTCATCAATGTCATACAAGATACTGTAGGAGGCATTGCAGAGTAGATGGCTCCACAGATAATTAGCTTTAGACAAAAATAGTACTCGTAAAAATTCCCCAAATACAAGCGCCCTTGTTCCATATTACACAAACTACTACCTATACACAGCCCCCCCCCCATTGGCTCTTACTTTATGACTGTATTGCACTCACTGATTAGCGGTTCACCCTGGTGTATTCTTGTATGCCGTAGGTCATCAGACGTGAGAGGCATATCAGGCATGATATAGCTTTGATCCTTCGTAATTCAGTTTGATAGGCATCTTCTTGGTTACGTGTGATGAGTTTGTCTGAGTCAGGAATTCTGAAATCTGTTGTTGCTTAATGATATCCACCCAGTACTGCCAAAAAAAAAAAAAAATTGATACGAAAGATTGCCCAAAAAATAAACCCCTGGGCAAAAGATGAGAATCTATACGAAGAGATAGATATGATAGACTAGCAGAGTGACATTACCTAGAAATCTTTCGTAGCAAGGCAAGCCAGTATAGATTAGCATCAAACAACATTCGCTGTAGTGAGAAAGACCTTTCTTATCACTCTTTTTAAAATATTCTCGTAACCTATCCAGCACACAAGGCAAAGGATAAATTCAAGATGAACTCATGAAATTAGGCAGGATGTAAAACCCTTCTCAGTAACTTTGACTTAAAAATAATATGTTAGAAAGGATAAAGGTTCACTTGAAGTAATAATGTAAACAGCATTGTTATGTTAAAATCATATTGATAATCAAATATTTGTTTAGCTGTCAAGGAATATTCTCGTGGGGGAAAGATTTGAGTTTGACATTTACAAGGAAGATGATAATTTTCCAAGACCAGAGGCATTTGTGGTAACACATTTTGCCAGATGAAAAAAAAGTGTCAGTCACCATGGCTACAAAATGTTCAACAGAAAGTGTATTTTGTGTTTTTGGTTTCCTGAAGGCATTTGAATGTTTATTTTGTTTTATTACCGATATTTTCTAAATTCTAGGCTTGAAGAAAGACTTCAATTTGTTTTTGTTGTTGGAAGACTAGTTTTCACCCTTTGGCCAACTGATTTGTACACTATAAAGAAAACAGTAAGTTGGCCTGGCGTTTCGATCCTAGCAGGATCTTCTTCAAAGGCTAAATGACAAGTAACAGTAACAAAAGGGACAAAAACACGCACAGAATACAGACACGTTAATAATGAGCACGGTGAACACAAAGAGATAGATGTAAGGGGGTTAGTAGACAAGGGATGGAGAGAAGAAAGAAAGAAACCTACAGGGGAAGAGTGGAGGTAGGAGATCAACAGTGGAGGGACAAAGAGAGGATTAAGGGAATGGAGTAGGGAATAAACTGGAGAAGGACAAAGACAGAAAGGTGTGGAGAAAGGAGTTAGCCTTTGAAGAAGATCCTGCTAGGATCGAAACGTCTGACCAACTTACTTTTACACATTCTCCTACACAGGCTCTCTAGTGGATAAGCAGTTTGCTAACAGTTTTATTTTATTTTTATAAAGAAAACACACAGACACTTTAAAGCTGATTTGCCATGGTGATGTCACTCACTATGCTGTTGGCAGATGCAAATTTGAAAACAGTACCAAACTTGAAAACCAAACTGCTTCGTAGCAAGTTATGGTTTACACCTCCGGAAGATCCCTGTCTGTACAGGAAATCTATTCTTAATTTGCACAGGCCAATTTTATAATCTCAAAAGGTTAAAGAGAGGGATGAGGGATAAATTGTAACGATATGAAGATGGTACATTGTGGTACCAACAACAGATGGAGTAAAATAAAACACACCCTGACCCCTTCCGTGACCCTTTAAAACAATCTACAGTTTCTATACCGAATAGTCAAATGACTGCTGAATTGATACTCTACTTCAATGTCAATTGAAACATTTTGCTTTAGTATCCTAGTTTACTATTTCTGTTGACAAATGTAAAATGATTCAAACGAGAAAAATTGTATGTACCTGTACAATCTTGGCATCTCCATCAATAGCATTTATTTTGGCCAAGAAATGGGCAGCAGTAAGCTGACTTTGTTTCTCACTGTAAAAGAACAAAAACATTTGCATCTTTCTTTAGTTTCTTCAATTCTTATTTAGTTTGTATCCCATTCTAGCTAATTAATTGTTTGGTCTTTCAAAACTGTCCTGATTATGACTAAAAACTATCTGTACAAACAAGAAAACTAAAATTGAGATAGACCAATAAAGGAATGAATTATCAGATGAGGATTTGTCCTAGAAATACAAACTGGTACAATTTTATCATGAAAGGACCACAGACAAAGGGATTGGAATGTTTATGTCAATTTACCATCATAATCCTCAGAATTTCGCAAAGAGTCTGCCTCGTTAATTGTTGTTACAATGGCCACTAATTAGCTGCCTTTTGCTTGGTCGTGGGGTACCACAAATGTTTACATCTGTAATGCTTCATACAGCATGGGGTAGTAGACATAATCAGCTAAGCTCAGATATAATCAGACAAGCTAAGACTGCGAACCTCCCCCCGCTCCCCACCCCACTCTCACCCCCCCCCAAAGTAACATAACCATTGGACAGAAAACCAAGTACATGTAAGCAGTGACATGTAGCCCTCTATCGTTGTCCAGTCATATCTACTCACTTGCAAAGTTCATAATACAACATTCTAAAATTGTGAATTAAAGCCCACAGACATATCTTACAGTTTAATGAGATTTAATACACACTAGATGATGCACTTTCTAAGCATTGCACAAACTATGCACATATTGAGAACCATTATGTTTATAAATATTTATTCACTAGCAGAATTAAGAGTAATGACACAATCTCAATTGCCTCTCTTCACCCAGGTTCATACATCGGCACAATACCTTGTAAATATAGTTAAATTCACCAGACTTTTGCATGCACGAAGCTAGATGTCCGCACTAGATGCGGCGCACCGTGGTTCCCTGGGAGCCACTGTTTGAAATTGTGCACACTTAGGTGTGTGGGTGGGACAAGTATTAACCAATGACTAGGCGTTTCCTGTTGTAAAGTCATCTGAGAAGGCTCTTGGCCTTGATACCAGACTCTTTTAACTAATAACTATATCGAATATGATCCATGATAGGTCAGCTTGTCATGGGCAGCAGTAATAATACTGACTTATATATATATATATATATATAAAATGATCATACCTTTGGTTATTACACAAATTGGAATTGAGGCAGTACGTGTGGTAGAAAAGGTAAGCTTTGGCAGAGTATTTCAGCATCATGGTCTCGATTGCGGCGATGCAGGACTGATCCTGGCGGAGCTGTTTACACTGGCTGATTGTCTTCCATAGGATTTTACCCTTTTAAAGAATTTAAAGAATTAAATTAATTAAAAGGAACATTTTTGTAAAGTCACAAAATAACTGCAAAAATAAGGAAAAAAAATAAGGAAAAAAAATTTAAAAAAATTTAAAAAAATAGAAAAAAAATGCAAAGGTTTCTGAAAACTATGGACATTTAGCATATTTCGTGTCACTATATAGTCCCTTTAAATGAGATCGTTTTGAACATTCAAGAAGCCCCCCACACTTTGTTCAGAAGGTCGTCTACGGTTGCTGATGTATAATACTACTTACCCTGTAGGGCGGTGTCCACAGCTTTGAAGAATCGTAGTCGAAGACGGTCGAGAAACGAAAGACTGAAGCAGGAATAGCGCGATGTAGAGACCTCGTCTTAGCTAGACCGACTAGTTTCATTCTACCCAGGTCACACATGGTGAGAGACATTGTATGCCATGGGATGATGAGCTGGTTACTGCAGAAAAGTAGACAACAACATTGAATCAAGGTAAAACTGGCAGATATGCTCCTGTGAGGAGTTCACAGAGGGCAACCGGAGAGCAATAAAGGAGCAAGGATGGGTATGCCAGTTTAAGAGAGTGTCTGCCCACACATTTATTGGGATACCAGTGCATAGCCGAAATGCATGGGTGCATGTAGGAATTTCTTGACGCTTTAATCAAATGGATGCAACTGATACTTTCTCTTTTTTTAAATGTAAGTGTGTTAAAAAGTGAAAGATATTGTAAGGCCTTCATGCTCACCTACTGTGACCTGGGACAAATAACCTCAAGGTTCTGATTAGAGAATACACTTCTCTGAAAACGAAAGAGAAAGAGATGATGGCATTGAGACAAAGATGACATGAAGAATAAAACAGTACAACATGCTTTCAATGGCACTTGCAAAAAAAAAAGCAAAAAAAAAAAGAAAGAAATTTCAGCAAATTTCAGGGTTTCCTTTAGCTTCACGAGTCAATACAGAGATATTATACAGATATCGTGTAGACAATAGTAATAAGCAATTTTTTTATTTTAGTAGACAATAATGACATTAAGAAAGGAGAGAGAAAGAAATCAAATTTTCTATAATATTGTTGAGGCTTGAAACAGCTGACATACATGACAAATATATTTTGATAAATAAGCAATTCTTTCATTGTCAAATTTAAATCATCAGAGATCGTCTACGATTGATACATGTCAATCGTGTCGCGAACCAGTCTCAGTCTGTTACGATAAAGAGTATGAACCTAAAAATGGAACTAATTTGAAGCAGTGTGTGTAATGCAGTTTGATATCTAGTCAAAGGAATGTAGGGACAGAAAATATGTTGTAAAAAGTGAGTGTTTCGACAGCTGTTCAACCTGTCGAAACACGACGATCCTCTCCTTTTCAAAACATGTATAGAAACCTTAGCCATGGCCCTGTGACACTTTTCATGGCATAATTACCTAGTTCCATTCTCCTAATTTACATATAAGAATTAGGGTGGAATCCAGTTGCAATTAAACTGCTACCACAACTAATGAACAGCCTAATTCCACCTACAGGATGAAGTACACAGTGTTTTTTTGGGTTGGGGGAGGGTGAGGGGGGGGAGGGTGGGATGTCAAGTGTACTTTTACAAATGTAATGTAACCATTGTGTCTGAGATGTGGCCATTGTCCACTCAATATCACTTCCAACTTACTTTTCACGTTTTGGACTGGCAGCGATAATGGTTGTCCTTCCTGAGAGTAGAGCATAGATGAGGTGACCGGCGAAAGGATAGGTGTGAAGGAATGCTCTAATATCTGCTCCTGAAATGGAGATTGTTTTATAAAAGGTGAAGCTGAAAGCAAATGATTGCAAACTAACTTCCCTTTCTAAAAGTAAAACTGTCATTAAATCCTGTAAATCTCTGATATTAAGAGATAAACGACAAATAAGGTCACAGAATTACTTTATGTTATGAGAAATTAAACATGGCTATTTAAAACTATGAGCCAACGTGATTCCCGATGCAGGATTCTCAATGATTTAGTATTGAACTCAGCAGAGTTTCATGAGGCAGTCATCGTAAACCTCAAACTAACATCTGCTATCTAGGTGGAAGGTTCTACACTTTAACATTCCATGTACCTCTTTTGCTCAAGAGCCTCCCCAAAGCTCAGCAAATCCCTCCTGAATGCTTTTAATATTAACATTTGCAAGGCCAGAATTAAAGGGAAACTTCAACTCGATTGCACTCAAAATGTGTACGTGTAAAAACAGACTATTTTTTAGAGTCGATCTCTTTGGACAGGAATCTTTACCAAAGGAGGGAAACACACTGTGTAGTTTATACCAGTTGTGGATCGGTTTATTTACCTGGTAAATCTGTGTTAGTACTGGTCAAACGACTTGCATAGCAGCCCACTGGTACCTTGCTACACCGAGATAGCACTGGTTCTATCGACGAAGACGATGACAATTGTCGCAGTTGAACAACTGAAAGATAATAAT
>KN890340.1:0-22448 GCA_000934455.1 Apostichopus parvimensis
TATCACGATGAACTCTCTGCTAATGCTCAACATATTTTACAAAGACACATTTGTGGGGAAAGGGAACGAGGCTGTTACCCGTCGGGTATCCGGGTACCCAGAAATGTGTCTATTTACCTTCTGGTATAGCTATTTTCAATAAATTGCAAATTGAATGCTATAATATATCAAGTGTATTTTACTCTGACAATGTTTCCATGTTCATACATGTTCGTTAATTTCAATTTGCATTTGTTTCTTTCAATTAACCTGTTATTTTAAAAATTTGTAGCTTTTCGAAACATTTTTAAACTTCTTAAAAAGTAAAAGAAAAGGACTATACACATTCAATAAACAAATTTAAAGGATTCGGGTAACAAATTAGGAACGGGGTAGTAGAGCGTCGGGTGGGTACCCGGGTACCCGGATAACCTGTGCAAACACTGCCAGATGCAAGTTGCAATACTGCAGTACCAAGCTCAGTACTCGAATGAAGTTGTATTCTGTTCTAGTCAGTACTCAAATACAAGTGTGTTTGAACTTACTCTAAACATCATCATTTTTAGCAACAATATTAGACAAAGTACAATCTAGCAAATAACAGATAAATATATAAATTAATGACCCATCTGTGTTACATAAACAAATCAAATGAAATAAACCAGAGTCAAAGAAGATCATGCCTGAAAGGTCCAAATAAAATTCCCTTTTACAAACAAGATTCAGTTGCTTTGCAATATTCCATGCTCCCATTTCCTCCTTGCTCTGACTAAATAAACCAGAACGAAATAATATTCTGTCTGACTCACCTGAAAGAGCCAAAAGATAGCAAACCGAATTATGCTTTCCCTTCTCCCATCAAACCTCTCGTCTTTCCCAATTTTGATAATTCTGTAAAGGAGGTAGCCGGAGAGCCTGATGCCCCAAAGAACCACGAGAGCCGTAGCCACAATCTGTCGTGTTGCATAAGTCTGTCAAAGAAACGATACCAGTTACTACCGGGATGAAATTGTGTCCTCTATGATAAATTCTACCATGACAACGTCAATGATGAATAAACTTAAACTATCTATTCTTCTTCTTCTACTTCTTCTTCTTCTGGTGTTAAGAACCATTTAAAGGCTTTCAGTGTGAGGAGAACATGTTGTAATAGGGACTGCCAGGAAATAGAGCAATATACAGAAGTTTGAGACCAGCTCCCATCATAAACAAGACATGACACATCATGAATTTTTACAAAATAGTAATATTAATTCAAATAGTTCATGCAGAAGAATACAATCTGAACATATCTGAGTGGAAACTGGGCAGCTTTTATGACAAATGGAATTATGGCATACATTAGTAGTGAAATGTAACCATGCACTTACTGTATAAGCAAATAAAAATTTACCTGTGCCATAAAAAAGGTGAACAAGGCTAAGACCACAAAGTTTGTGCCTCCAGCAAAGTCAGTCACTTTGTCAAACTGGCATGTTGCTGCAATGACGAAGAAAGTGAACTGCATTGCGACCGTGATGATTGCACATAGTGCGTAATTATTGGTATCGATATAATACACCATGTTGATACTGAGCTGCAAGGGAAGGAATATGAGAAAACAAAATTAAAAACAAGAAAAATTGGGAGCCAAAATACACATGTTTGGTGTGCATCAAATGGAAAACTTCTTTCGACAGAGTTGCCCAGCTTCAATATCATTATTCTGTGTTAAGTAACTTTAAGAAACATGAAAAAGAGAATCCAAAACTCCCGTTCTCTTAGACGTTTCAAAACAATGTGTGTAATTTTCATTCTTCAAAATGTGCCTCAATTGCTTTAGGTCTTCTTTTTTTTTTACCATGCAATCTTCACTTAAATTACAATGTGTTGCATTTTTTATTTAACATTCTTTTGAGTATTATTTGCTTTCTGCAATTTTTATACCATTGCTTATTTATTCTATACTTAACTGTTTTTCATGTCAGGTTTCATATTTTGCATTTATGTTCTTTTTTTGTAATCTTTATGTGTTAATAAATAACAAATAAACTTAAAAGTTAAGTAGGTAGAGTCTTATAATTGTTGGAAATGAACTGCAATCTTCTATAGTGTCCACTGTCCACTACAATTTGTCTTTGAAGATGCAAGATTTAGATGTCAACCAGCGAACTCATGACCTATGGTGGGGAGGTGGGGGAGGGGCACGGGTACCTGACACCCCGAACCCTTTGTGAACGTCACTGCACACAAGTGAAGGTACTAAACCAGATTTGATTCCCATTTCACAAACCAGAAAGCTTATCATATCCATGTAAGATTCCTCTCAAAACCACTCACTGCACAACAGTTGAATAGATCAAGGGATGTGTTTTCATAGTGGCTTTTGGGTTAAGTAATGACTAATGGGAGGACAATCGCCACATAACTGTTCCAAAATGCTTTCACCATGAGAAGACAGATACAAACCTTTAAACTGATGTATGGAACAGAATGTTAGATCCAAGTCTGAGGAGCATAAAGCCCCTGTTGCATTGTTTATGCACTCCATTATCAAAACCAAGTACTCTAGCCGATCCCTAACGCTACCAGATGTTTGGTACTATTGTTATCTTGAATGAAACATTTTACACAGTTTTAAATGTCTGCTGTATAGACCCCAACTATAGCACGCTATCATGGAAATGTTTCTTGAGATTACGTTATCGACCTGCTTTGGTCATAAAATGACCTATTTTTACCAATATGTCTGCAATGCCTGCCACATATTTTTTTCTTGTATGAGGGTCTTTGTGTTAAAGCTGTATGATTAACTACACTGTAGATATGAACATATTTCCACACAGTGTTTACACAAAGAGCCTAATGGTGTTAAGAAGCTATGCAGGCTAATTGTTGAGCCTGGGGTCGATTTATGACCGTGGCAGGTCGACTATGTAATCACAAAACTTTCCTAGCTATAGTGTGCTATAATTGGAGCCAATAAAGCAGATCTTTAACTGTCACCTAGTAAACAACCATAAATTCTATCAAGGATACTACAAATTCAATATGCCATGATCATTTCCCATTTGAAGGATGATGTCACAACTTACACAGTGTGAGTGCTCTAATGTTGAGATGCATATGTACAGCATTAAGCCAACATCTAATTTAGACTAGCCTAACCTCACGAAAATAGGGGTCTCCAAACTAAGTTACACTATAGACTAGAAGAGACCAACAATCTTGGGGATATTTGCTTGATTCGGTGATCTTTACACTTTCTCTGAGTCTCAGTGGACATGTGTATATATACTAACAGAGGATGTACTATCTAACCACAAACATAAATCTTGGTGAGATCATTCTTGTGTTGATTTCTCCTTCGAAATAACTTCAACGTTCTTTTTACTTAAATGTCAAATGTTTCATTTTAAGTGCTGAAAGTCCCAATTTTGGACTGAAGTATTTGCTACATGTGTGTAATAATGGTTTTCAAGAAAACGTCTGAAAATCTCATGCTTGGATGATTTTACGCATAAATTAGTAATTCAGCCTAAAAGTACCACAAAGTGCATGTGCATTTCTATACATGAGACTATCTAGAACTGCCTTCTGAGCATGTCTGATCAGTTTTTCCTTCCCAATAAACTATTGGGTCATTAAGCCTTGACCTACCAGAGCTTCCGTACTTTGGTTATTGCCTTCTACCTGCTAAATAGGTGCCAAATGCACGAAATTCAAAATCCTTCAGAATCAGACCCAATGTCTGCAGTGTAAGTTACGTGAACGACTAAGTTCAGTGAAATTTGACATGTGTGCATCTAAAGTAGTTTGGTAATAATATTAAATGTGATTTTTGCATCAGTTGGAAGTAACTGATGTTTAACTAAGGGCAAAATCTCAGTTTCCATGCATGAAATACCCATAATGTTATTAGTTTAGGCCCTGGCCTCAGGGTCATAATGGTGCTATGTTAGTATCCTAGACCAAGTCTAAACCAGCTGTAGCACAACGTTGTATGAGGTCTGTATCCTAAGTGGAGTGGCTGCTGAGTGGTAATCCTTTAATCAGAGCTCCCAACTGACCCGCAATTCGCGGGTTGGACCCGCATTCTAAAACCCAAACCCGCTGACCCGCGCAAGCGTCCGAAAAACCCGCATTGTAATTGTCAAGTATACATAAAAAAAATTGCATCAAATTTTGACTTAGCAACCATCATTTCTTTAGCATTTAGCATAATAGAGTATAAAACCTCCTTTACAGCATCATTTGAACCTCAACTTAGCCTATATTTCTTTTCATTGGGGCGAGCAGCGAACATTTTCATGCCACGGGAAAGAATGAATTATCACCTATATACTATTCAATTTATTGATGTTACACACAAAAAAAATGCATATTTCTCAGAAAATTTTGGGTGACAAAAGCCTTTCTAAGTGCCACCATTTTACATGTAGGCATCACCAGGATTCCAAAAAAATTCAAAAGGGGAGGGGGACACCCCCTCCTCTTATACCCCTCATTTCGTGGCATGGACCAGCATTTGCTTTCTCAAGAGTTGGGAGCTATGTTTAATGGGTGTATGCTACCATAACCGCACACTCAGTAATGTGTGTAGCTAAAAATTAGCCTAAGGCCAGATACATTTATTTAGTTACAGGTTGTGTATGCAACAGCAACGTCAATATTTAGTAGGCCTAATGTTAGAGTTAGGCCTAGGCTAAGTTAATACTACTACGCAGACAGAACAGAATTCTAAGTTACTACAGTAGTTAGTATTATAGTAATAGCACTTTTTAAGAAAAAGTCGCCCAGGAAAGAACCTGGGCACGAAAACCAAACTACCAAACGACTGCTACTAGTATAGTCAGTATTGCTAATTTCGGAACACTGCCAATTTCGGACACCCCTAAGAAATGCACGATTTCACCATGACAACCTACAGGAAGAGCCAAATTTCACCAAAAAGTACGAAATGACCCGTGTGCAAGTAATATAAGTACTTACATATTTGTCAATAAAATGACGGAGACCTATGAAGTCTGTTATAATTACTGAAAGAGCAACTGCGCCACCAATTTTATCACCAGCGCCACACTGTGGGACTGTGTGTCCGAAAATTAACAATACTCTAGCAAAGAAATACCAGTTCCACAATCACAAGAATCTTCTTGGAATACAACGTGAAAACAGTTTGCAGGAAAGAAAGTTTGGCCGTGTATCGTAATATAACACACTTCTCCCACCATATCAAGTATATTTTCAGGTGATTTATACCAGAAGATATAGTTTTGGGGTGTTTTAAGGCTTAGGTGTCCGGAATTAGAAGTGTCCATGCTACTATATTAAACGATTTTTCTAGCCTTATGACTAACGTACATCAATAAGTATGTAGGCCTGCTGCTTTGAGTATTAAAGTATTAAAGTGAAAGACCGAGCAGTTTTACTTACAATCTATACTGGGTGTATCAGTTTGGTTCGGGATGAAATGGAACTTGTTGCCGCGAGAAACGCCCTAGCCTTGCAGAGAAAATACTAGTATTAGTAGTAGTATTAGCCAAACATTTTCTTACATAAGTTTGTTTACATATTTGTGGTCATTACGCAATGTTATATAATTTGGAGCCTGCCATTATTATAAGGATGTCTAAAATATATTCTACAGGAACCTATGATAATCAATTGATTTGAGGTTACAAAATTATGTAATTTGAAAGCACTTGACTGATTGAGTCCTTTTTTATTTTACGTCATAAATAAATTGTTTTCATGGAGAGCTTACTGACATTTTCTAACCAGATTTATTTTCTGATTGCGACGGCGAATAACTACTTCCCCTCCTTCTCACGAGTCCAACATAAATGACGTCACAGACTGCCTCGTGTGTTATTTTACACTCTAAGAAATTGATAATGCCCTTATCAATTTCTATGGTTACACTACACTGCAGTAGTCATAGTTGAGCTTTATGGGACGCCATGTTAACATTTATTCAATAATTAGAGATATCTTTCATTTAATTCGAGATATCTGAAATTAATTTCAGATATCTTGAATTAAATTGAAGATATCTGTAATTATTTCAGATATCTTCAATTCAATTGATATATCAGAAATTGCATTTTCGATATCTTGAATTAATATCTCAAATTGATTTTAAGATATCAATTAAGAAATAAATTAGAGATATTAAAAAGGGAAACATTGTATAAAATATCTCGAATTGAATTCTTCAAGATCCAAATTGAATTCGAGATATCAAGAAAGGAATTCGAGATATCCAAGATTGAATGATATCAAAAATTCGGATTCGAGATATCCAAAATTGAACTATAGATATTTGCATTGAGAATTCTGTTCCATGATTTTATCGTGGAACAGTAACACTTTGTAACACTTTGTTTGGCTTTAATCCTTTACAAACAAAGATACGTCAATCGTCGTCAATCGTTATCGTTACTGTGAATCAATTAATTAGAATAAACCAGAAGCAAACGGAATAAAGGCTTATTTAAAGGGTGTGAAGACTCGCGCAAAAAGAAACGTCTAATGCCGGTGATCTGACCTAAACCGCGCCCAAACCGCGTGCGACCATCTGAAAAAGTTAACTTTCAGTTGCTTGCAAGTGACGTTTTGTACGTGTTGCTACAAAATGCAGATAGTAATGAAATGTGATACCTTGTTATCTTTAGCTGGACCTGAGATGTCCATCGCTGTATCGTTTCTACACTGTGCTTTGGGTATTGACCGCAGCTGTATGTACTGACTGTACACTAGTGTCTAATTACCGACGGTAGCAAGCTGTGTGTGTAATTTCTGGGATCGATGGTGGTGTCTAACACTTCTGTTACACCTCGTTGGAAACTAGTTCAGATTACCGGCATTAGACGTTTCTTTTTGCGCGAGTCTTCACACCCTTTAAATGATTAGCACGGTTAGGGAAAGTCGTGACCTAACATGTATTCCTCACCCCGTGAAATGAATTGGTCAAAACCAACGCACAACGTAAAACAAAGCGTCACACGCAGTAAAACAAGCATAAACTCATTGACAGGGTTATACACTAAGAGTAGTGCATGAAAATGGCCCGATTGACAATCGGAGTGGGAAACCATGGTCCCCAATTGCGCACGCTACTGACCCTTTAGCTTCATTCACTTTCCTACAATTGTTATCGGCTTGACAAACTTACTTCCATGGTCGAACCAGGAGTAGCAACCAGGATCGAAAGGATCAGTTTAATACGGAAGCGTAGAAAGACGTTACATCTACGACTTACAAACATGGTCAAACTTTTTTGTTGCGAAATTTGAACATACGATAAAATATCTATGCAAACCAATCATTTTCAGATGTTTATAGTTTGCATGGACTGGTTTATTTTATCAAAAAAGTTCTTTTGAAATGTGAACGTTTTAGACAGGCAGTAATTAAGTGTACAACTACGGTGATTTTCTAAAACACGAATAGTGTATCTAGTCAAAGTGGTGGATCCAGGAGTTGGCCAGCGAGTTGGCCTTCTTCTTTGAAATATTACCAGTATTGCACAAAGTGTTTAAACGCGCACTTTCCAGATTGTTATCGTTCAGCGTAGATGATACCAAGGGAGCAAGCAACACGGCATCTTTCAGATTAGTACCATGTACTTAAATCTTCAATGGAAAGTCTTTTCTGCGCTTCCGTAGTTTATCTATAGTGTTGTTTACGAACGTTCAAATCAAGGGCATAGGAAAATCATGCATCGACTGCATGCGTGATATTGTGAATGCCCGTTCAGTAAATATGGTATTCGTCACGTACAAACTATTTTCCTGCTAACAACACTCAGCTCTGTACACTGTTCTAAAGTTCTACTGCCACTGGTCTGAAAGCGCTGTTTGACTGGAATCGAATTAGAATAGATAGAAGACCTACAGGTGTTTGCAGACCAAGTTACAACGACACCAAATTCATACTGTGAGTAAACATTTACCTCTAGACTAGTACAGGGAATAATATGACTAGTTACAGAAGTCGTACGAATTCCGCGAAAAAAGTTGCAGTAATGCAATGCCATTCTGAAATATTTGTGTGGTTGGGTGAGAGTGCAACATATTTTCAGATTTTTTATCTTGAACATCCTTTAGAGTTCTTTAGACCTAGACCAAACTCAGGCTATGAGTGTGAATGATTATGATGGCAGAGAACCAGTTTTTGAAAAGTATGGCCGAATTATGTGAAATATATTATGTAATCACAGATTGATTGCCATGGTTAGTTTACACTAGTTACAGTACTTTTCCGAAGTAACCCAACATTTGAGCTGCATGGACTGCTATAATTGCAATTTAGTCTGTTTATCTCTGCAGAGGTGATAGAAATTTGATAGGAGTGAAATGACAAAACCAAATATAAATGTTCCAAAGGCAGGCACAGACAATATTATATAAGAGTATAATAACTCATGTGTCCAATAAATCGATTAAAAAAAAAAAAATGACTGTCTTTATTCAGTCAACATCATACCGTTTTGTGACGATGCGGCCTAAGGTTACATTTACAAATACAACCTTTTCATAACTGTATGATGTGGCTGCTGTACAATCCAGCATACTGCTGTATACTCAATTTTAAGTTACCAAGAAAGCTTTACATGCATGACATGTAGAAGTTCTGGCAGAACTTTTCCGACAGCTTATAGTTTTTGTTAATGGACATGGTAGCCAATCAGATACTGTGTTTGAATGGTATGAAGCCGACACTGCATATATATTGTCTCTTTTCATTGGCTGAAATATCCAAAGCAACTTCAGTTGAATAGGTCACATGAATGTCGAGGGCTTTGTTCTGTATGCATTGCCAAATGGCATACTGTAATACTCCAGTGTGCAGTACGCGGAATGTTGCATAACAAAGTTTTGCCATTCTATATCATTCGAGCAGTGAGCAGCCATTATCTAGTATAAATGGAGGATGGCAGCCAACATTGCGAATTTTGAATTTTGAACAACAGGGACATTATTTGGAATGGGTAGATCAACTACTTATAAAATAACACATGATTTTGCCATAGCCATATGCAGTGTATTTGAACATGAGTATCTCCATTTCCCCCGAGTTGAATCACCAGCCGATCGACTTTGTGCCTTATTTAGCTTACACCCGATTAATTTCAATGGCATGACACGGTTCTCCCCCAAGATATCAAGCTTGATATCACACCTCAAAGGGTGGGTAGCAGTTATGGCCCATTGGTTGGACTGAAGTTAGTTGGTACCCAGGCTTAAATTGAAGTTTCACATAGTTTCACCAAGACTGGCCTTAATCTGGTGTTCTTTGAAGCAAACCTTCACATCTCTTTTACAGTGTACATATTAATCATTCTTTGATATTTTGGTCAGTATTTTCAAACAACCAAATCTGCTGTTCGGACAACAAAAAATAAGATCGGTTTTCCAAGTGACAACGGGACAAAATCCTTACAAATTTGCCTGATTAAACTTGTAGCTGAAAGGATAGTAATTTTTCGTTATGATAGAATTCTGTTTCCATAAGACAGACATGCACTGAATATTCATAAAGCTATAATTAATTTACACATTTCTTCCATTGTCTCTCCAGATTGATAGGAATGTTCACTAGGGTTTTGTCAAACTTATCAAGGAGCCAAATAAATGGAGCTCACAGTTGGTAAGATTTGTTTTAATATAATCTTAGTTTTATCTTTCTTAAGGGATTTGTTTTTGACCAAATGTTTTACGTGATTACAGTGACAATATTGTGTGAAGTCCCCTCACTCAGTTCTGATGACATAAACTATGATGCATTCACTGTTTAAAAATGTGATCTGATATCACACATACTGCAATCACAGGACTGTGAAATGCATAATTAACATATTGTAGGACAGGACTACATATGAACCAAGGATTTCTCACATGTTTTCCATTAGCTTATATTTTCATTCAAGAACCTCATTGTTGATCATGTGTCCAGTACATGTCACTTGAGCTTAATTATAAAGAGTACATACATGTGCAGTTTGTGAGGAAACGAGAAACGTTACATGAATTCAGTGGTTATCAGAAGCAGATCAAATTCAATCTTTTTGTTCCCAAATATGTTTCACAGTCAAATAATGGAGGCTGATGATTTGACTTAAACTACATTGAACTTCTGTTTGCCTCAAAGCAGTTTCAATTTACCTTATTGAGACGTATTTTCATTGGCTAGTTAATTAAGTACTTCTCAATGAGTGAGAAACAATCGGCAGGGTTAGAACTACCTTGAAAGTTTTCGGAAATGTTAGCCAATTTGGGACCAGAACTGATGACTACTGTAATGTACCATTAATGTTTTACTCGGCTGATAGGTTAATACTTTCATTATTATGGCAACCATACCTCCTGCTATATTCTACGCCATTCTGCGGTTGCTATGCCTCCCAACCAGACACTGTATTACTGTATATTGCAATAATGGAGCCCCATGAAACGGACTGGAATATTAATGTACTGTACCTCAATCACAGCCTCCTGTGACTTCCCATGTTTTTCTGTTTTTGAATATAAATTCCTATTCTGGTTTTTTGCAATGCATGTCATCCCAGCATATTAAGGTTCAGAGTTTTCCATACATTATCTAGATCAATTATGCTACTTCCAAGAGGAATTTGTACTGAAATTTTGAACACAGAAAAAAACACCAGCTGTTAAAATAATCTTCCTCAGACGAAGTATTGATCGTAGTTGCTCGACAAATACTTTTAAATTTCTCTTGGGATTAACCTCTTCGCTCTGGTAGATTTGAATTTCAGTGTAGTGTTAATGCTTTGAGATGCAACTTTGCAGTCCTGTTTCACGTACTGTATACTTGTTCGGGGTTTTTATTGCACCGAGTACTGCATAATGTAGAGTTAAAGCTGCCTTGGCAATGGGTTTGTACAGTAATTTTTTGATGATCTTATTTAAAAACTATGGTATGGTTCAAAGATATTGTAATTAGTATGTAAAAGTGCTCATTCTAGCTGTGAGAGGATCTGTAGGTATTTGGTCACAAACAGTTGACTGTTCCTAAATGGAAAGTTAGTAACAAGTGTCTTCATTCAAAAAGAATTGTGTCCCACAAGCAAAATGTAACATACAGTAAATGTATTTTTCATTGCCAACCATGAACCATGAAATGTACGTGTACTGTATTCCTTTTTTGTTCATTTCCGTGACCAGTGTAAATTGGGTAAAATAGTGTGCAGTTTGTAGACATTAAGGCATCTTATCTTCCTTGTCCCTAGGGGTTGAGTTTGGTAGTACCATTAGATGCAAAATGCAGCTTTAAGTATCCTTGTGTGTGTTTGTGGACATGTAGAAAGAACACATGTATACAGAGGTTTCTTGTTTCTAGGCTTGTTTGCCAGCTAGGATGACCGAATAATCCTGAGTAAGCTGCAAGATAATCATGAGATGACTAGTCATCGTGTTTCTGTTTGTAACTTACACAAGTTTGTAATTTAGTTATATTGCTGAAAGGTTACTGATAGGACTAAATATACTACAGCTGGTATTGTACAATATTACACTATTTATGGAACCTTTGTTTTTGAAACCACAATTTTCCTTGCTAAATATAAAAAAGTATCTATTCTTAAATTGAATCAACAAGCTGTTCTGTACTACTGTAGGTATATACTGCAGAATGCAAATAGTTAAGCATCTTCTTTAGTACTCTGCAGTTTGCATTGAAAATTTCAGACAAGATAATTAGTCTCAAAATTCACTGTAACACAAATGTAACACAAATGTGATAGGAGTTTGGCAAGGTAAAACCTTCCAGATATACAGTAACACCTGTTTGATATTTATACCTCACATGATTCAGATTATGTACATATGATATATTACTAGATCTATAGGGACATTGTATGTAGCACTGCAGTCAGTACACTGACCAGGTCAGTCATTTGTTTTAAATAGAGTCCATTGCTTAGACAGTCTGCATCCCTGTTGTGCACAGAACCAAAACACAAAACTAGGGTTCATACTACTGCACAGTAGGTCAAATATTCAACATTGCTATAGTTTGAAAAAAATATGTGTTTAATAACAGTAAGAGCTATGCTATTATAAATTAGAGAAGGAGGTACCATGCTAAGACCCATTAATTGCTTTGTACATCTTGCAGCCCTAGTGGTGCCTTATATATACTGCCTCATCTAATGATGTATGCAAAGTGTAATTGAGACACCATTCCATGGCTGTCAAAGATTGGGCCTCTTTATGTGTATGGAATGTCCCAGTTACTACAGTATATATGCTGTCCTGTACAAAGAGGTACAGTGACCTGCTGTAGCTTGTGGGAAATGTCTGCTTCGGTGCTGACCCTTGCATGTGTTTTCAAGTTATGTGTAAATCATATCCTGGTGGAGACACTCCACCAAAACATACAGTATATGATTTATAGGTTGAGAGAAAATGACATTTGAAACTTACTAAAACTCCCAAATTGTTACCAGCATGCTGGCTGGACAGTTCTTTTTATAAATTAACTAGTTTGTGTCTTCTAGCTGTATGATGTACATTAAGTTATCTTCACCATAAGTACTGTCTGTATATTAACTCTATGAAGACTTCCTTGTCACTGAAGTAGGAAATGTGATATATATGCAACACAGACTTGGGTGTACATTGATGCCATGATGACAGATATTATTTACAATTCTTACAGGTAGTTTTCTTTGTACATAATATCACCAAACCTGTTCTTATAGTCTCCATCTTTCAGGGGTTGGATCAAGTAAGAGGTGGGTTGATCAATTTCTGTTGTGAGATTGTAAGTCCTGCTTTTGGCATAATACTATATATCTCGTCAGAATCACCAATTTCCTTCTTTTATTCTGAATTAATAATGCATTATAGGCTGCAGAACTAACTGTGCACAGTAAGATTCATTTTAGTTCAATTGCCACACCTTGCTGTTGGTGGATACTTAACATTCATAAACTATTAACTGTCCTGTGTGTATGACTTCCTATATTGTAGATCTACCTTAATATGTTAGATTTTAGCAATAAAAGCCTGTCAAGGTGGGGGGGGGAGAAGAGTACCTACAGTACTGTTGTACAGCAAACTTTTTACACACTAAATTTCTACCACCACCCAGCAATCAGTAAGTGGCAAACAATGCAATACTTTCTGAGTTTGTTAAGTCCACTACCAGTTCCCCAAATATTTTGACCGCTGTTGTCAGCTGTGATGATGATATACCTCGTGATGAGGGTACTAACAAGAATAGCTTTGACCTTGCCCTTATGATAAGTACACATATACTGAGTATTACATCCAGTTAAGTGCATTTTGATCGATAAGCTGAGAATCCAAATGACGCCTATGTCAAGATGGACTGACTATATAGCTCTAAATCAAATACTGTAGTTTCCTCTCATACACACCTAATTAAATCTGGAGAGTCTTAATCTCCATCTAGTTTATGATTTCTGCCTCAGAGAGAGCTATGTACTGTAGCATCACTGTACTGTATGCACCGGGGTAGTTTAATGAATCACGTTGATTAAAAGTGTGCTCTCCTAAGACTCCTATGCACAGCTCATTTTTCTTAATCTTTCAAGTAGAAGTTTAGAATCTGGGAAGGAGGAAGGATGTTTTTGGATTCAGAAATGCATGCTATAAAATCATGTGCAGTAAGGCAAGGGTTATGTTTGTGTGAAATTTCTATATCAATATATCGCATGATAAGGAAATCTATATATGCAAAGAGTTTACTAGACCTTTATAGCTCAATGTATAATTTACATAAATCAGGTTGAAGGGTTAATTGGTGGCAGAGATAGAAGTACTGGATAAATCTTGAACAAGCAAGGAGGAGGTTACTGTTCTCCTCTCGATGGATTACATGTCTCTACTGTACTACTGTACTTTCATATCTACCTTACAAATTGTCAAAATTTTGAAGTGAAAAAGATTTATACCTAACTTGTGTTAATTTCAAACAAGTCCAATGCTCGTACTGTACCTTAAAATCATAATAACTGATCATTGAAATTAGTCAAAGGAAAAAAGCTACTCTAGCTGTCAGACAAACAAATTTTTAACATATACATGATTTAATGGCATTTTCTTAATTGGATATACTTGACCATATCAATTGCTCACTTCCATCATATAAATATCAACAAGAGCATTTTCTTGACTTTTCTAAGGTACAGTAACTAACTACTTTTGTTGCATTAGTACACAAGCTTTTGGTTTCACTTTCACATTTGAACCAGGCTCCCCACTCTTATAATATATCATAAAGGCAGTGCCAAATTAGAAACAGATATGGAGACTGTAGTCTATGGAAACCAGAATTAATCATGAACTCTGGTAACTCTGTGAAATAATACTTATTACTCTCAAGGCTGGAAGACTTTGAAACTGCCAAGAGCAAAGCCAGTGCTGTTAATTATTGCAGTACTCTGTGTAGGAAATGAGAACCACCAGTCATATCCTCCATGGGTTTTTCATTATAATCAAAGTCACTGTTACATTTCAAGCAAAATTGCAATCAACTGAGCAATGCACACAATTTTACAGATCTGGCCTCAATAGGGGGCTTGGAATTTTAATTTCTTATCTCTGGCAGATCTCAACAGTCCTAAAGTCATCAAATTATTGGTCACAGAATATTAGTTTCGTAGTATTGCAACACTGTGCTGATTGATCTGTCATACAATACAGTATATACTGTAGATCTACTGTACATTGCTATGAACTGAGTAACAGCGCACTCTCACTGTACTAGCAATATATCGTTGGTTAGTTGATGTAGATATACTGTACATTGCTATGAACTGAGTAACAGTGCACTCTCACTGTACATACTGTACTACAGCAATGTAACGTTGGTTAAAGTTGATGTAGATATACTTAACATTGCTATGTACTGAGTAACAGTGCACTCTCACTGTACATACTGTACTACAGCAATGTATCGTTGGTTAGTTGATGTAGATATACTGTACATTGCTATGTACTGAGTAACAGTGCACTCTCACTGTACATACTGTACTACAGCAATGTATCGTTGGTTAGTTGATGTAGATATACTTTACATTGCTATGTACTGAGTAACAGTGCACTCTCACTGTACATACTGTACTACAGCAATGTATTGTTAGTTAGTTTCTGACAAAGCCAGTTATGCATGGATGAAGATGATCTATGCTGAATATGGATTTCAATTTTTCTGTGGGTGTACAAACCACCATCAATGCCAAAGATGTTAATCAGTGAAAAGATATTTAACTTTTACTGGGTGTTGGACCTGTTGGGTCATCTGTACATGTTAGAAAATGTACACTTGCTTCCTTCTAGGTTGGTATTATAATTTACCTCTTTTTCAGGCAAAAATTTCAGCAGATCTTGGTTGAGGGTAAGAATGGGAGGTTTTTGGGTCAAAGGGTGCGTTTTTAGCTGGGAGTTATGGGTGGGGAAAGGTGGGAAAGTCGTGGCAGGGGAAGGGTGGTTTTGAGTGAGGTCCAGGACAGGGTCAGGTTTTTTTTTTCGTTCTCTTCGTTTTTGTTTGGTTCTTGTTTAGAGACATATTTTTGTATATTTTCATTGTTAAGTATATAGGGAGTGCTCTACTTGTTAAGCCATAAAGGTTTTTCAGAGCACTTCCTTTCACAACTCTTTGTATTTTTTGTTACTCTATATGCTTATTATCATCACCTGAATGTTGTGAGAAAACTAAGAAATAAATAAATGAAATAATGAGCAAATAGGGTGTAACATGTCTGTGGTAATATACTGACCAACATTGCTTACAAGAGCAATTCTTTACTGCAGAGTGACATCTCAATTTACCTCCAAGTGGAACAATAACAATTTCATTCCCAGTGGTGTACGGCATTATAACTGTAAAAAATTTGATTTTAATTAAAGTTTGTTGTTTTGGAAAAGATGGAGCAATATCTCCATATATATTTCACCGTGTCAGGAAAATGAAAACAAAACAGTAGAATGCCACAGCAAACTGCTTTAGAATTCAGCACGTGTGTCAATACGTGGCAGAAGGAGAGGGTGCTTGAGGGAGTGATTTTCCTCTGTCTGACAGAATGTCATTTATCATTTTGTATAATATTAGTATCATGATTTTCATATACACTTATCATACATTTACTACAGTAGTGTAGTGTTTGAGGAAAATATTAATTTTACATCTTGTTTTGTTCTCTTCTTCACCCTCGTCCAGCTATTTGTTGTTTTGCCTGAACCCTGTCTTCGTTCCAGCCATTGATTCATGATGACTATATTTAATTAAATACAGTTAGTTAGCAACTATTACTTACAAGTTACAAATATAGTTTGAAGTCGGTAAATTTTACTACGCTCCTCGCTTACCTGTCTCCCCACATCCTTGGCACCCTCATTCTACTGTACGTAAAATGAACTTTTAACTTTTAACACTGTACTCTAGTACATATTGTTTTTACAATTCAGTTAAATGTGTGCCTATTTCTTTTTATTACCTGGCAGCTTCAATTTTAAAGTCATCCCATCAGTGACAACTGTCAGGCAGTTAACTCAAGCCCAGACTTCGGAAGCCCTTCGTCCATTCTTGTTTGCAGTTCATCCAGACTTCTTTGGAAAGTACCCAAAGGAAAGGGTAGGTACAGGTGTAGTGAAGGATGGATGAAAGTTCCATGTTTTGGGTGCACATTCAATACTGTTCTTCTGTGTAATACAAAGAATGCATTATACAGTAGCTCTGTGTGTAATAATATACAAATAATGAATGGTTATGAGTGCAAATATTTCATGAGTTGAAAGATGGAATGTTCCATTCAACGAGGCGCAGCCGAGTTGAATGGAACAAATTACATCTTTCAACTCATGAAATATTTGCACTATTGCACGAATGGAAACCATTCATTATTTGTTTTATACAACATATTATATTAAGATGGGTAAAATGCACTCATGCAACAGATTGTTTTGAACAGACAGGTTTCTCTGCTCTCTTACCATTGAAAAAAGTGCTACCAAAAAAGTATAACCCATGGTTCTATTTCATAGAGTGGAATAGAGCAGATTTTCCATGCAATCAACGAGCAATTGACCAATCAATTGACCAGAATACAATTAGGTGTTGTATAACAGTTGTTGTTCATGACAAGACATCATCTTTTGTGAGACAGTCTTTTATTTACTCTCATGAAAACAATTCCAGCCCCCCCCCATAGTTCTACAATGTCTGGAGTGATCTGGTAACCTTTGACACTCACCTGCCCCTTTTGACAGAGGGTACAGTTGTTGTGAGGAGACAGGTAAGTGTGTAGCTCATTAATATCCAAACCAGGTAAGTTTTGGAAATTGAGACATAGACATATATGGAATGTTGTGCTTTGCAACTCTGTACACTGCAGCAGGTTGTTGTCTGCTGATTAACAATTTTAACAGCACTCTGTGGAATTTGTGTCCTACCCTGTCAACAAAAATCCGATCTTTAAATTTCAGCAATAGCCATGTACATGGAATACTTTACGACATTATTATTTGGTACGTTCAAAGATTCTTGTCACAAGTAGAGTTTTAATGTTGGTGGACGTAAGGAAATAACTGACATCCCTTCTTTGTTTCTATACAGGCAATCAATGAACACTCACTGAAACAACTCTTTGCATATATAGATGGCTTAAAGCAGCGAGGCAATGTCTCACCGACTCACTTGACCTTTTACCTTCGAAACCAACAACAGAAGGAACCAGAAAAGCCCCCAGCAGAACAACCCAAACCGACAGGTATAGACTGTTTGTTGTATGACCAGTGTTATTATTCCTAAGGACAGTAATGTTAAACTTGAAATATCTGCAAATGTTCTGTTGAGTATATCCCAGCTCATTAAGTTTTGTTTGTTAAGCTGGCATGTCTGGTGTGTTTAACTGTCCCCTCAAAACATCAAAGATTCTATTATCTAAGCATTGTGATAGTGTTGTCTTATTTGTTAATATTATTATTTCATCTGTTGGATTAATTATTGACAATAACTACATAGTCTATCATTATCTCCTTTTGTTTTACAAAGCATGTCATTTTTAATTGTTCTTCAATCACAAAAGCAAAATTAGTCAAAGTTCTACTCAAGAACATTGCTTGATAACAGAGTGAACTATGGAATAGTGTAAGGTAAAGTATGACAATTAAAGGATTGTCGTACCTGAATAATTAACCAAAAGGGCAAACTAATAATATGATGAGGATAAGTAGGGGAACATGAACCTGTAGAGAGTTCAAGTCCAAGTCTTAGTGTACTTAGTTTTGAAAGTTTGGCGTACGTGAAAACGGAGCTCTAAAAACACGCGTTTTCCTTCGGAATGGTAAATCCGGAAGGAAGAGAGAGTGCGCGGTGACCTGTGGGAGAGGTCACCGGGGGCGCAGTGCCAAAATTATACCAGTGGCGTCTAGGTAGACTAGGAAATGTGCGTTAGTGTTGTAGGAGACAGGTAAGTATCGTCGTTCGTAAATACCCAAACCAGTGAGTTTTGGGGTTTTGAAAGTTTGTAATATCTTCATTACTGTCTTTCAGTTTCAGTTATAATTTATGTTAAAAGTAAAGAAACAGAAGAACCAGTCATGTGTGTTATTCTGTCTTGTCATTTTGGGGTATTCTGTTCCTTCAAGATGTCTGTGCATTTTAAGTGACAAACAGGGTCAAATTGAGTGTAATTTGGTGTATACTTCTACTGTAGCCTATTTCAACCTAAACCTACCAGTATACAGGTATCTGCACCTAAAGGAATCAGTCGGTATGTGATTGGTTTGTTATATAACACAATAAAAATCATTCACCAAGAAGGAGGAAAGTATCTTGATCAACATTTGAACATTCGATCCGTATGTTATTGGTTTGTCATATAACACAATAAAATCATCATTCACCAATGAGGAGTATTAACAACTGATCAACCCAAAAAGCCATGAAAAGCAGGGGCAGAAGGAAAACTGTAAAGTTGAGCAATAAAGTTTCTATCCTTTAGTTGTAACAGACAACTTCTGGACATTGTGTAGCTTGGGTCCTTCAACTTATAAATGCAGATTCTTTTCTCTTTGTTACCTTGTTGATCCATTGTATGGCATCTTTTTTTTCAAATGTATAAAGGGTACATGATATGCATTAGATGCTGAACTGTAGAAATGATGGTTGTAGGATTATCCCTCAACTTTTGGAATAGTTTTCTTGCTTTATTTTCTAAAACTAATGTAGTGGTCAAAGAATTTGGGACAACCCATTAATGTTTGAGACATAAAGTTTTTCATGAACAAGACTAGGTAATGGTAAAATCTCGCACAATAAAGACAACTCAATGAGGTATTATTTGCCAAAACAAATGTCTCTACCTGAGTTACAAACATTGAGTTCAGTTTGGTATCTGCTGCTATCTGTGAAAGTGTCGGTTTTGCCATTTGAATCAACAGTAAATAGTGTTTGTGGTCTGTGTTTTAGCTGCTACTTATTTTAGTACATGAAGTAATATTTTCCTGTACAGTTTCCTTAACCAAAGAAAGAAAGTAGATTACCTGAGTTTACCTCATTTTATCCATTCAAATTTAGTTTCAGTTGTCGTACCCTTCGGTGCCATTGACATTAATTTACAGTGTGTTTCTCAGCAGAATCAGTTTCTTCTTTGTCCCATGACTATTTTAAGCACTTAGCTAAGATGTTTCTCTGCGTCAGTACTGTCATTCCTGGGTCCTTTCTGCCTGCAGGTAACATTTCTCACTTTGTAAGCTTTTCCAAGAAACAATTCGCTAAATAACCAACCTTTCATTCATTCTTTAGAACCAACGCCCCCAAGAGCCGTCAATATCTCCCTTCTCGGCAATGACATCTTCAGCACTGTCAGCCATGTTTTGAAGTCATGTGACATATCGACCAATCACGTGAAGCAGAGCTCGTCTCCGCATCATGAGTTCTATCGACCCATCGAATGGCACCACACATATTACACATACACCGCCAAGAGAAATCCATTTGAAGACTACCCTCCTTCAAAACCAGATGTCACTTTGAGGTAATTCTGAAAATTACCCAGACTTTTTCCTTTTTTGTTTGAAGAAAAATTACAGTTTGGTTTTGTGGAGAATAAACATGGTAGGCACTGATGCAGAAGTTTTTATGTGGACTTATTTTGATTTATAAACTTCTCTTTTTCGTAGGTTGTAAAAAATGACGAGGCCAGCACATGTTACTGTGTTGTTATTTAAGTTATATCCCTCGATTGTGAAGAAGTGCAGGAATGGAGGTTTGTTAATTAATAGTGGAATTCTCATGGCAAACCACATCCTATTTGAAGCAAAATAACTGAAACAGGGTTTCCTTACAAATTTTTAAAAGGCTAAACCAATGGGGCACAAACGTATGTCAAATTTGAGCAAAATCTGGATAAAAGATGAAGTTACACACCATAAGTAATTTTTAGTCCATATTCATCAATAAAAGAATGCAAAAGTATATTCAATTTTAATTTTACAAAAAAACATCATTAATTTTTTACCTAATAAGAAAGGCAGAAGTTACTTGGTGTAAACACCAGAAAGGACACACTTGTTGGCACCTTTGGGAAGTGTCCAAACAGAGTTGTGGTCATATATATACCTCCTTTGGTGACATAAAAAATCATTGGTATAGGAGTTGGAATGTAAGTCTTGGTCATATATTTATTGAAATTACTTGTACACTTAATTTTAAACGTGAAATTGAGACCTTACCGACTCACACTCAAAGACGATAATTTTTTTTTTTTTGATCATGAAAAAGAATCACGTATGAATGTTGTGAAGTTTCGGACATGGAAAGTTTCTGAGTTCTAGGAAGTGGAAGGAACAATAGAAATATGTCAAAATAATCCTTTATTGTCAACAATTTACATTGTTTATGCAAGAGCTTGACCATCATCTGACTTCATGCAAACCATCTACAAAGGTGCTTCATTTGAGGTGCTGTGTCAAAGTTAACTAGTCTCTTATCCTTTATGTTTACTTTGTGGTAAGTTCTAGGACACCATTTGCTTTTCATTTTCTTTTCTTTTTTTTTCAATTTGAGAGTTTGTCTCTTAAAGTTTGCAGCATGTAGCATTTGAGGTAGGAATACGTGCTGGAAACAGTTATCACTTTCTAAAAGCTTTGTCCATTTCATATCTGAACTCTGTTATCAGGCTATTAAATGCTATTGAACAAGTTTACATGCGGCCTCTCAGCAGTTAAATCTTTGAAGTAGTAAAAATTGTATTCCTTTATTACAAAGAATCCTGTCAACTTGATTGAATATCTTCTACTTTTAATATAAGTCAGTAAGAACTCATGATGTTCCTTCAGAATGAGTGATTCCACACAGGAACAGGTTTTAATTCTCTGTAACCAAATGTCATCATAGCCTACAAGTGACATATTGAAATTTTTAATCAATTCTGCGTTGTACGTCATTTCCACAAATTAGAAGCTTGCAGAGGGGAAAAAAAACATGGGGCAGATTCATCACGTCATGGGTTTTGTTCTTTTTTTTTTATAGATATAGCTTCCAAAAAGCTTCGTAAAAGTCTTTCATCAAGAGAGGGATATTACTTCTTAAGTTTAACGTGAAACATTAATGTCAACATTAGATGCATGTCAATCCATCTACATCCTGGATTTGATGGTCTCCTTAAATCACTGTCAAGTTTGACGAATTGCTTATTTGGGGGGAGGTTGATGGGTACGAAGCAAACCACAGAGCTAAATATGAGAGACTTATTGATAATGCTCAGAGGTGTATTTCATTTTCATATTCCCTAAACATTAATCACCAGGGGTTTTGTTTACATCACAAAAGATGCCCTCCAGAATGAAATTGCATGTTTTCAAATTTACATAAAAGTTTGGGGGAAAGGTGGTAAGACATTATTAGTAAATCTCAAGTGAATGAAAATATGTTGGTATGTCTGTTACAGTGCTATTAAAGATTTCATGGCAGATTCACCCTTACATAGGTACCATTAATAGTGGCAGTTTTTACTGGAGAGTTACATGTTTGAAGTTAATAACTCAGTGTTGATGCTGTAATCGGAATCTAAACACTACCTGTGTATTTTCTTGCAGATTGCAACAGTAAATCCACTTCTTTGGTTTCTTTTCAGAATATTGCAAGTTGTTTCATATTTCAGATCTGTAAAGATTTTAGGCAAAATGTGATAAGTGATTTGTACAAGAGGTCTATTCCTTAACTTGTTACTTTTTTTTTTCATTCGCTTCAGATATTTCTTGAGAAGGAACATCCCAAAAGCGAGGAAGCATCTCCATCTCAGCAGTCAATGCAGAGATGAAGCTCAGAGTCACGAGAAACGGCTCATCACTAAACTTCAACTTTGCAACATCAGCTGGCAGTCCAGTTGGAACGTCAGTGCTTACAGGACATGCTTGAAGGCATTGGACAGACTCTGCCAATCTAACAAAACAGTCGCTGAGAACCTTAAAGGTAAGACTGAAAGTCAGTGC
>KN890340.1:39818-55370 GCA_000934455.1 Apostichopus parvimensis
CCCCCCCCCCCCCCCCCCCCTAACACTTTTTTTCTGCCGCGACACAACCGAGATCTGATGCAGGTTATAAAATACGCCAGATATACCTCAATCTCGCTTCTCCCCCTCCCTTACCAGAAAAGATTACGGCAGATCTAAAAGTAGGTCATGCTGGTTGAAGGCTAATCAGTGTCAATGAAAGGCTGGTTACATTCCCTGATTCTGTTTTCCATGGTTGTTTTCGACGAGGCATGGTCGTTTCTTTCGATTGACTTGTTGTCTTGGACATTGCATCATACGTTGTGACGTAATAATTTATTACTGATAAAAGAGACATTGATTTATGTATAATGTTGATTTCTATCATTTCAATGCATACAGCTTGATTAATTAAATGGTATTTTGAAGGGATAAAAGCCATAGTGTATGGAGAGGAGCCTGATTGTAGATCAGTTTATAAGTCCATACTAATTGATATGTGGATCATTTCTGTCATCCAGTTCGGTACATTGTCGAAATACTGTACTATCATGTCTTGCTTCAAAGCACTTATACTGGCAGTACAAGCCGTATGAATATCCTGAAATCTTTCAGATAAAAGTTAGGATGTGTTTATACTGCCAGTACAAGTGATTTGAAGCATGATATGAGAATGGCAAGATTACAAAATTGTCCCAACTGGCTGTTTCTGTACGGCAGTTAATAAACTGGGGGTCAATGCACTCTCTGTGAGACTTGGTACATGTAATGAAACCACAATGGACAAAAATAGGAGGGCGCCACCTACTTGAACTTTAGAGACAATCGTCCTATGGCAGAACTGGTAGCCTACAATTAAGCATTATAATAAAGTATTACGTCACTTTTCATTAATATGGGTAAATATAATACTCCGAAAGCATATGCTATTGCTCACGTAGATATTTTATTTTGGGGTAAAATTTTGCATCATCAAAAGCAGCGTAAGTGTGTGACATCCTTTGGACAACTGAGTTCTCAATGTTTTCGTTATCCTATTACCAACTATATCTTACCTCGTCCCTCCTAAACCTCCCACCCCCCCTCCCACACACCCTACCCCTCCGTTCCATATGACATTGTAAAATGCTTCTCGTGACCCGTTCAAAAAGATTAAGCAGATGCCTTTTATTGATAACTCGGTGTTCTAAAATGTGCGTTAGATAGTGATTTCACAGTCATATTATAGTACTTACTTTGCACCAATCACAACCCTAGATTGATGTCAGATGACTCAACTGTAGCCAATCTGAACTGGTTTTCACGGTTCGCAGTCCAGTAAATCACTGGACAGATGGGTTTGACGGTAAGCTATGCGTAGGGAGTAAAATAACTTTTATTTTTATTGAGAAGTGTCTATATACCGGTACCATTTCCAAAATTTCCCTCTCGGTCTCAGGACTATACCAACCCCACTCCATCCCCAACCCCACCCCATCCCCGTCCCCTGTTAATGAGAAATTGAGACTGAAAGGGAACGTGTATTGAATTGTATAACAATCTGGTATAACTTACTACATCATTGGAAGTCCCCGATCCTATCGTAGGTCCATGTAGGCACTGTTCCCACTGTACCTATTGGGAAATGGGGGTCTAAACTCGATCCTTGAAATAAATTGAGTTCTATTTATTTAGTTCAAACTTAAAATATAGGCCTAAGCGGGTCCCAAAGAATCTCATTCGAGGGAGCAGGAATAAAGAAGGCAATATCATGGCGTCAGATCTTGAGTTTACTCATTAAGGGGGGGGGGGGTACAGTGAGACATCAGTATCAATTAGATGGCTTAAAGGTTTCTTGCTTGTTAATTTCTTAGCGTAATATTATCTGAAATATCTAAAATAAACTCATTTGTTTTTATTAATTGATTGATGGGTGCGGGTAAGCAAGATACACATACTGAGTGATTGCCCCTTGGTAACATCACCGCATACGGCCCTGGAGAGAGAAGTGGTCGGGATAGTGGTTCAGCGCCGGGGCCCGAGGTCAATTAGCGGGCCCTTAGAAATATGTGAATAAGAATGTATTTTCATTTTCATACTATACACGAGCAGAATCGAGGACATCAAAGGAAGCACAGTGATATTATCGCCAGCACCTAGAACTGGATCCCCCTGCCCCTCACCTTGTATAATAGAACAATACTGTTAAAGTTTATGCCCCGAATTTGCTAGAAATACTTGAAAAAAAAACTGGTCACCCATGCTGAACTGTCTACTCTTGAATTACTGCCTCATTGAGAATATGTTCCTTTATAGATCATCAGTGTTGGCCCAAAAATATGCTAGAAATGTCAAGACTGGTCATTCGTGTTCAACCTTCAACAGTCATTTTACTGCCAACCGCGTCGCCTTCTCCCTCACCAAAGACAGTTAATTGTCTAACTGAACATTCCCAATGTCTGAAAATAGTTAGGAGAATCAAACATTTTAGCGCGCTAAAATGCAGATGATGTTTTTTTTTAAACATATGTAGCAAAAATAGGCCAACTATTTCCACGAACAGGTTTTGGGTTTCCGTAGCCAATGTTGGTGTATCCTTCTAACCATGTCATGTAGAAGTTAGGCATATTTTAATCCTCCTCTGTCTAATAAAGATTTAGCATATACTGGTACGAACAGACTCAGCGGTATACTTGAAATTCCGTCAAGATTTAATTATGTGGGGGAAGGTATGGGGTTTTGATCACCGGGACTTCGCGCATAAACGGTGGGTTAACTTTATTTCAATGTACCAACATAACCGCTTTAACTTTATTTACTGAGGTTATTAAGCTTCAGGAAGGGACCCGTCACTTCCCTACCCTAGACCTTTTGTATACTTTCCCCTTAACGTATATCTATGATGTTTAGCAATGGCCGTACAATTGGCGCATTATAAAAGAAGAGCCAATAAATCAATTTCCTTCAATATACGGGGGTTTCATGAAGATAGTTTTATGAAAACTAAAATTAGCCTTCGCTTTCGGATCAACTTATTTAATCACTTCATGATATTGTGCAATATTTAATACAGAACGCGTTTGATTACATCTTTTCAAAATCGATTTATTTTCTTGAAATTTTACCATCATATAATGCTGAAGATGATAGGCCTATTTATAGTTAGGAATCCAAAGTGCTCGTGAAGTAATTGTTAGCCTACCATGTGATAATATAGACTACATGCGTTATGGACAATACCTTCCATTGTACAAAATATATGCATTGAATCAACTTAATTAAGGCATTCCGATTAGTACAATGAATTGTTCCATGTATACCAGTATGAATAGTGTTTACTCTGTTTTTTACACGTTTAATGCTAAACCACACTCTAGTTCTCTACGTTGAAGCTATATAGGCAGCGTGTAATATATGTGGTTCTTTTGTATACGGTGCTCAACGACTTGCTGATAACAACCTTTTAAGAAATGAATTTAAAGTGATTTCTACATGGCTCGCACAGAATGAACTTGTTTACAGCTACGTCAGATAATTTATTGTTATTTTGTAAACTCAAGGAGTGCAGAAGTGAGGGCGGTGGAGAGGGACGGAGAGGGGCCGAGGGTGCGGGGGGGGGGGGGTGAAGCGAGGGAATACATTGCTCTTCTTCGCACTGTAAAACACGAATGATGTGTGCATGCATTGCAACACAATGAAAATATTTTCCTTTGAAGTTAATCTCAAAAGTTTTCATCTTTTTGAAGTGTAAAACAAACCGCGGTGTATGAATATTGTATACACACCTAAGATTTAAAGCGGAACTTGTACTTGAACGGTCTTTAGGGCTATAGTAGCGTAGACACGGGAGAGGGTTGGTTGTGGGGGGGGGGGATGGGGGAGAACTCCAATCAACATCCTCAGTCATGTCACGTAGTTTTTGTCTATATGTAATAAAGCAAGTCCCTTTGTAGAATACATTAGGGGCAGGGCATACTGTCTTGTTTCCAATAATGAATGTATTCTTCGGTAATGTTTATCCCTGAAAATGTCCTCGTCGCCGGTGAATATCTATAAACCGTGAAGCCTCTTTGAAGGCGATACACAAAGAAAATGACAAAAGATAAGTGAAACTTTAATTTGTTAAGGAGGACCGGTCCATTGAGAAGTTATTTCTTTCTTAGGCCAATAGTAGGTATAGAGGTTCATATATTTCACATCTAACAGTGCACTCAATTTAAGAAAGATATTAAAGTTACTTGAATTCGTGATAGTTTAGGGGTTAGTCTTATGATGCGGTGGTCATAAAGAGGTGTCATGTTTGCAATGACGTCACTCTGACATGTGGAAACATACTTATGTGAATCATGTATATGTAAACAAGTTCAATTAAGTTAATTCATAGAAAGGAAATCAAAGTTAAAATCAGTCTTAATTAAATTCAGACCTTTTTATTGATTAGAATTAAATCGATCCGGCAGAATAATACATGTCATTTACCATTGAAATCTTCGATCACAGCATTACATGTCACCCACTTTAAGAAAACACAAGTTAAACTTAAAAATTAAATGAAATAATATCTTCTTTTTTTCCCAGAATTTCGGTTCAGAGGTTTTAAGTCCTTTTAAAGACATTTCCATCGGCGACAGACATCGGAGGCGTTTCAAGAGTCATTCTGTGTTATGATGGAACACACTAAGGCTTGTACGGTGACGGAATACAAGAAACTTGCAATCACTTTCGATAGTGTCGAAAAGTAGTCAACTGCACAACTTTGGGTGTGAAGGCGGAGGGTGTTGAGTATCGGTGAGCATGATCGTGAAATGGGTTTGACAAATTCCTTGTTGTACCATGTTGCCAGGGTTACAGATTGATATTATTGTCGAAGCCTGCATGTGTCAAGTTGTTACAGTCAAGAGGTGGATGCACTAGCTGAAATACCGTGCCTCTTTATCCTTCTTATTTAGCCTATAACGTATATATAACAGCACTATCACTAATTGTGTATGAACATGTAGCTGTAAATATAGCGGAGGATACCACTAATCTTAGCGACCAGTGGACATACCTTTACCCCAATGCCCCACTCCAACCCCCCCCCCCCCCGCTCCCATATATTTATAGACATTGTTATGTTCGAGATGGCCTATACGGTAGTGAATATCTTACTCCCTCCTCCCCTCACCGTATTGAAAAGTCATGTCTTCTCATCGGGCCCTTTACATCAAAGCAAGACCTTGATTCCTATATATGCATGCCGAGGTAAAGAGTTTTCCAAATGATACCACAACAACAACATATAGATGTCGCCTACGCAATGTTTATTATATAATATGATAGCTACAAACTATGGGTCTCTATGGTTGGTTTTGACTATAGTATAAAGTGAGGCGTAGGTTAGTTCAGTAGCCTCATTCTGCTATAGGCGAACAAACTCCTATATTAGATCCCTGATCTGCATGGTTTATCAGCATGGTGAATGGTATGTAACATATACGTAACTACTGATGAACTTTATATTATACATACTGGTTTGCATGAATAATTGCTCATAAGCCAATATTCCGTAGACATAACAATACCACATAAATTTGGTGGGAAGAAGTTCACAAATTCTTTCACTTTCAGTTTTGTTAAAGGTATCCTGTCCCCCTATAGTATTTCCCTCTCCATACACGTGTGGGAAGAAAGAAAGGAACTGATTTTAAGATAATGTGCAGTAGGCTACATTACATTACATCCGCTGATTACATTATGTTTAAGTACAATGAGTTTAGTAATAAGTTTTGAAAGAAAATGTTATCTCGAAAGTACCTGAAGCTTTAATGCACAGCGAGATTTGGTTTCGTTTTCAAAGGTTTTGAACTTTAGCAACGATTTCCGTTTACTAAAAGAAACATGGCGATACTTCTCCCATATACATTAATTTTTTTTCTGCCATGATAAACAAAATGCTGATATGATTGAAGATCTATTACAGTATTCTTTTCCACGTCCAACTTACGTGCAGGTTTCTTCTCCCTTGTAAATAAATGATCAATCAAGATATATCTGGAAGACAAACCTAATAAGCATATAATAAAAGCAATGTGAAATAAAAAAGAATATGGCTATATTTCAAATGTCAACAACTGGCCAAGTTGATAAAGATCTGAAAGTAAACCATCCATGTTGTCAAACCCCTCCATCGTTATCAAAAACTCCGTCAGATTAATTACTTGTACACTCCTTTAAGCAAACAAGTCAGTTTAATTAAGAACGCACCATTCATTTTACTGCTTAACGACAGGGTATTTCTACTCCTTCAAGGTAAGCGCGATGCTGCTTTATAAGCTACAGTTGTAGAGGGAAGTTAATTAGCATTGGGGCACTCTAAAAGGGTCTTGCAGTGTCTTTTATCGATCTAGGGGATATGCAAATTCTTCAACTTGGCACTTGGCTGTGTGCGCATGTCGTTCAGACCGGGCAACCGGAGTTGATTGCCACAGTGCGCGACTAATGGATTAATTTCGTGCCGAGATTGTAACTGCGACTTCAGCTTAGGGCCCCTAATAAGACTAATCATTTTGGTCAAATAAGGCATTCGGATGTTTACGGGTTGAATGTGATGTGTGATGTTGACAACCTCTGTCTTAATAAATGTTCTTCAACATAGCAATTAAGTTAGCATACGTGGTAATGTTACACTGTCGTGGCTGAATTTCCCACACAAATGTTAAGTCTCCGCGTACGATACGATCTACTCGTCGGGGCATTTAAACAGTATTCGGAAACTGAACTTATTAATTTTAATTGGGGCAGTGAGATCATTGTATTTCTCCAGGCTTAGATCGAGTCATGTTTCGAACCATGAAATAAATCTCAGAGAACTTCATTGACGGCTTCCGAAACAACAATTAAGTTTGCTTGCCGAGACTAGTGACTGTGCACTCACTGCCTACCGGGACCAAATGCTAAGAAACGAATGTGTCGAAGAGTAAGACTCCCCTTTCCAAACTATACCTCCCCTCAACAATTTGAGGAAAACCCCGTAAAATACCAGGAATTTAAAATTCTAAAAATTGAGATGGAACCTCCAGAGAGTGTCTACCCAAGCCATTGGCAAAACAGATACGACTAGTGCTAGAAAGGCTCCTGTCTCTGCGCCGCTAATTAAACTCACTTTATTTATACACGTGTTCATCACTATATTTAGGTCCATACAGAAGAAATGATTTGCACCCTGCATCGTCTTAATCTCAAAGACCTCGCATGCGCTCTAGTAAATGTTGGAATTGCTGCATCTTAATGTTCCCAGTTGCAATTCGTATGTTTCCAGCCTTTTGAGAAAGACCACACCCCCCCCCCCACCACCACCACCACCACTGTGAATGTAGCTATGAATCGAACAATTCACAATTAGAGATATCCTATATAACTAAAAATTTACCATGGCAGTTCTATGTACTGTACTTACTCCCTTTGTCGGTTACTAAATTCATGACATCATTAGAAAAAGATACGTTTTTGTGAGTGTGAATTTTCTCCAGGAACCCCTGCCTCTTCCTTTCTCCAAAGATTATTTGAGGAGAGATTACGGTACTTATCTGTCCTGAACAATCTAACTGCATGCATGATTGCCCGGGGTGGGTGATGTGGTAGAGTGGAAACACTTCGAAGAGAGAGGGGTGAGTAGGATAGGGTTGGGGTTGGTGACGGCAACTCTCCATTTACCTCAGTGGTGTTTTGTAATATTGTTGACATGTTGTGTACTATCTACGGCAGCTTATCTTAATTGAAAGAGCCCAAGAATAGCTGATCGTCGGTATTCTTGGTCGTTTAAGGCAATGTTTTGGATCCACATTAAAGTAAAACTACAAAGGTCGCCAAGCCAATTAGCCAAAATGCACGAGGGAAAGTGTCTGCAGTTTGGAACTCTTTGATAACATAAACCCGATTGACTTGTGACTCTTCGACGTATGACGCCGCATGGATAAAGGTCAGAGTTCAAAGACCATAAGTTCTTTCGGCTATTATGACGATGTCAAATGGTAAATTAAAGCTGTTACTAGCCATGTAGGAAATGTGCCCGTCTGTGTCAATTAATGTAAATTGTCAAAGGTCATGTGGTCAATGGAGGCGAACGGTTAAAACAAATTATTACAAGCATCTCCTAAACCGTACGGTTTATCAGATTAAAAATTTGCATATTGCCTATCAGTGGCGTAGGAAAGTACTTTTGAGTGGGGGGCTAAAGACTGATGGCCGGCCTGGGGGAGGGGTCTTTTTTGGATTTTTTTTGCATTTCCAGGTGGCCTCAGATGCAATTTGGTGCAATATAGCACACTTCAACACCCACTCCATTTTGTAAATAATTTTGCATTTTCACCTGGCCTTAGATGTAATTTGGTGCTCCAAATGTGATTTTTTTTCTCATTTGGAAATGAAAAAGGGGTTTTCTGACTTGCGGAGCGGGGGGGGGGGGCGGAATGATACTTCCGCCCCACCATATTTTTCACTGGGGGGCTGGCGCCCCCAGCCCCACCGGTTCCTACGCCCTTGTTGCCTATTATTCATGGACTGTTGTGCTTCCGTGAGGAAAATAAATAACATCAGTGGTGAAAGGTCATGCAACCAAATTTTGCGATGATGCCGTGCAACTCCATGAATTGACTATATACTTACATAGATAGAATATAAGGGTTGTATAGCCCACCTGCTATCTGTACCGAGCTGACATAGACATGCACAGGTGGGCTGGTGATAAATAAGTAACTATATACGAACAAGACAGAAACTTACATATTAACATTATTACAAAATTCAACCCTGTTAGAAAAGCTTTATATGACCTTTGACTCGGGGAGGGGGCGTATAGATTATATAGTACAGAAAATGGCGCCAATGTCCAACGTTATGATTGCTCGAAATACATCTTTTGTAATTAGGCAAAACCATGAGCAGTATATTCATCAGTGAATGGTCCCAACTCACAGTATCCTTAAACTTGCTTTTCGTTTCCAGATGTATGTTGTTAGCATCCCTATCCTTCACAGACATCGAAGAGTGTTCAATAAGACAATCTCTCAATTTGAACAAAATGTCAAAATGCTCCTGAATTTTCAAAGGAGTGATCATTATTGATTTTGTGACTCTATTTAGGAGCAGCACGGCTGAGTGATTAATCCCCGTCTCATTCCTCATCCCTCCCGTCCCCTGCTCGTATCTATCTTCTCCCTAATCTCGTTATGCATCCCCCCCCCCCCCGACGGTCACTTCATGCAAACTGTCCGTGATAAAACTTACTACTGATGATGACCTAATTGACATGACGTAATGGTTATTTTTGGAAAACACGGGGGTGGGGGAGATATATTTTGAAAGTTTTACAAATCATGCCAGTTCAAGCATAACGATGACGTCATTCGTGTTGAAATAGAGTTGGCTTGGAGGTCTTGAAATTTAGAATATTTGATGTAAATGGACGGAATCTCGATTATAATTACTGCTACAATTGACAATGTACAGTGAATGGAAGAAGTACATTCACAATGTACTGTGAATGCGGGGGCTAAACTATTTGGGGGAGGGGCATCGGGGCCGTGGCCCTGTTGACCCCACCCTAAACCCTGCACTGATTAACACACTAAAATTGCGAAAGTTTTCCAAAGCACTTTTCTGTGGATCATAACCTTTCTAAATTATTGCCAGACATTGAAAAGAGTGGAACTTATGGGCAAAACGAGGACCTTTAAGAGCAATGGTTAACGTTTGTACTTGCCTCCTCCCCCCCCCCCCATTCAGGCCTCATTGTTAACGCAACTAGATAACGGCAACTTTATCTAAGATTGTAAACAAGACGCCACTAAAACACTGAGTGAGAAAACTCAACGCTCAATTTTCCTTTGACGAGTTTGTTTTTGAACAAAAAGGACCACGCTTACTTTCATTTTTGTATGTTTCTAATATATGAAGCTGATAAAGGGATACAGTTGCATTCCACTCCAGATAAGCTATACCGATTGTAAATTGAGTCATATCTCGAAAACTAAAATGGTACCGTACTAAAATGTACAGTCTGTATAGTGACATCAATGCTATATTTAATGGTCTGTCATCTATCAACATTTATTTTACGCTGGAAGTCAACATATTCACTGTCATTATTAATATGGAGCAGGAAGGGGGCGTAGAGTTATGCAAAAGTAATCCAAAAGTGACATAAGGAAGATCTCCCTTCTTTAAAGAGTTCGAAGCTGGACTCAGAAGACTTTTCCCCTTCGATCAATGAGTTATTTGTTAATTGTTTCCCTTCTCTCCTGAGGAGAGCAGTTTGTATGCTTTCATTTATTAATGTAGCTGCACTGGGGATTAGGGTTCACTATTTATGAAGCTGTTTCCTCTCTCTATTGCGTCCCTGTAGCCCTCTGGCTAACGTCTACATGCATCATGGTTACGTCAATTACTTTGAACTATAGGGCCTTTTTAACATACGAGTCGAGACTATAGCCCTCCAGCCCTGCTAACCCGTTGCCCCCCCCCCCTTATTGGAGCCATCCCCAGTATTGGTCCGAAGTTAAGACATGCAGTTTTATAAAATGAATAAATAGGCTAATTCTAATCTATGAGCAAAATTAGGTCAACATTTCTCAATGTTTAATTTTCAATTTACCTGATTTTTGCCGTGTTTGTGAAAAATATGGAAATCTTGGACACCGTCCCCCTCTTATGTTGCCACATGGCTCATAAAATATTATATCCCTTGATACACAAAATAGAGCTACATTATACGGGCTCCGTCAAATAAACTGACAAACCGCCCTCCATATGTAGGGACTTGATGCAAGGTCAATAGTTTAATAAACACTTTTAACTAAGAAGGACAGAAGTATGAATTGTGCCAATTACCTGATGCTGTTTGGTATAACACGTCAACAGCCCACCTCCATATCTTAATACTAACTTTTTTCCCGGGGATTGGTCTTCAAATCCTGACTGCCACCGGGTCTAATGGTGTTACACATAAATACCAGACGGTGTTATCAATGGGAAATATCAACTTCATGAATGGAATAATCCGAGGTTAACTTCGAAAACGGGGCAAATAGCCTTTTTCCGTCTCAAGGAAAGGCCGGGGCTGAACATTGACAACCCCGTGGAAAATCCCCTGCATTTCATGAATAATATTATTTCGTGGGTCAAGCTAGGTTCATACAGTTTTGAATTGGCCCCACTTGTGAGTTCTCAGTAATAAGGGCCTTGCTTTTTGACACAGTCAATTTAAAGGGGGAAGTACGTTCAAACTCGGCATCATTGAACATGATGATGAAGCATTTAAAGAGGTGAATCATACGTTGATGGATATTTGGAAATTGTCTGAAGGTATCTATAGGCAGTGAAACACGATATTTTTTAGTATCTGTTATAGGTCACGAGCTTCCAAAAGAATCCTACGGTTGTCAAGGTGTCGTAGCGTAGGCACCACAGACTGAAACCGACGACTCTGTATATATAGCCTATACTTTCAATTTGTTATCAGGAGGCCTAAATATCTTCAGACTGCCTAAACTGACAAGCAAACTAAACTCAGCACGGAGCAATCACCAGAACATGTGTCCTGTCGATGTATATCGGATATTAGTAATCGATATTTGATCCCTTGTCTGTATCCGGGTTTCGGCTCTTAAATATTCACTTGATATACTGGGACAATGTTTGGGGGAAGCTTGAGTGGTGGGTGGGAGAGGCAGAGCGACAGGAGTCGCTCCGTCCTAAGCCTCTCCCCATGTCACTCACTCCATTATACATTATCATCCGCACTTCCAAAGCTTAAATGCTGACAAAAACTGATAAAAATTTGTTTACATCCTCGCACTGGTACACTGTAAATAAGGTGTAGAAATACACGGAACGAACTGTTCGGCCTATACTATTTGAAAACAGTCTCGCTTGAATCTTCGGTGACATGTTGTTCCAGTTGCTAAACTTGCCGCACTAACATATCCTTACACATATTCATAATAGAGTATTTGATATTTCGTTGACCTTCTTCCTACGCGCCAATTAATTAATCACATGTATAGCTATACTGTCCAGGTAGCATAGGCCTATGGGCGACCGCCATATCGAATAAAAGAAATTGTCAAACATTATCATATTTTACTGTGCAGCGCTTTTATATGCGAGAGCTGCCTGTTTCAAAAAATATACGTGAAGATTAAACTGAAATGCATTTTGAAATAAATATTTTAATTGAAAAGTTCAACCGGCTACTGAAAAAAGCCGACACCGCAGACACTATTGATCCATCAATTCTCGGCCGAAGGAATTTTAATTAGCAAAACAATACACCGATACCTGTTAAGAGAGGTATGAAACCATGATCATCGTTGACAACTTTCAAATCGCTTTTCTTGAAAGTCTGGGAGGCGAAACCGGATGGTGAAGGATTTCTTCGTCTACAGGGTGAGTTTTACAAACTTTTTACGGCTTTCTTTTGAAAATAAGAGGCTACTGTTGTGGGTAAAATATGAAGTTGACTTATTGTTGATGAGTAAGTTATCAGACGCATGTGGGATGAGTGACTCACAGAAGTCTGTGTGGATAACTGTCTGCGGCTACTGGTCATAATGTCTGGCCGATAAGCCCGGCAACCTTTATGTTCCCCTCCAGGAGGTTAAGTTAGGCCTAGCCCGTTACTACGAGGAACGTTGAATAGCTAGTGTTTCTACTGAGTTAAGCGACAAGCTAATATAAACAAGTAAATAAAGGAACATACATTCCTCGAAATATTGTAAATCTTCTCGACAATTGTAATATGTACAAAAAGAAACGGAAAGTTTTTTGACATGTCCGTTAGGCTAGTCAACATACTAGTACAGTGAGAGTTCACAATGCGCCGCCGTCACAACATAGGCTAACAAATACCATCGTTGAGAATGAGAGGCAGCTAAGTAGTTTGATGCAGGCCTTGAGCCAAGTTTTCAGTGACAATTGTCAAAAGTTTTTCAGGGGTTTGGGAGGAACTGTTGTTTTGCATCCAAATGCAATTGCTACTTATTTTAAGTCAAACTTGTGGAGATGATGGTTCTTCCGATTTATGGAATAGCAAACTAGAAAATCTGAGTACCAATTCAAATTTATAATTTACTATTACTAGGCTAGACAAAGTTAGGCTAGGCCTAGTAACTATTTCTGGTATGTAGGAACCCATATTTGCTACTTGCAAGCTTGCCTCTAGAAATAGTGAGATGTTCAGTAAATTGAGCTAAGATTACAAAAATATGTCTAGCTGAGGCCACATATGTTAAGGCATAGGCTGATGCCACATAACAGCCCCCTTTTTTGCTTTTTGGAAGTTGTGTTAGTTAAACGCAGTGTTTTACTAGCTTAGGCTAGTTATTATCTCAGCTCCTTCATATTCCATAAGTTTACCGATGCAGGAGGCTAAGGATTGGCCCAACTAAAATATGAAACAGAACTAGAAATGTTTGATGGAGGTATAAAGTAGTTGAAGCATTAGACAGAAACTCAAAAGAGTCGCCTACGTGTCACATGTCAAGATATCTGTTGAATGTAGAATGAAAAGTTTATACTTTAAACAGTACACTTGTCAAAACTTTACTCATTAGAATTTGAATTGTGTTACATAATAGGGGCCTAGGCCAATGGCTTGAACATTTTTTAATGTTCAGTGCAGATATATGTGCAAATTTGATGTCAGCCATGCCAAGCATACACTAGGCCGATAGTCAAATGGGTAGACAATTTATTCTTACAAAGTTTGCCTGGCAACGATTGTGAAAAATATCATTTGGTGTTTATTCTCATCAGTTTTTTAGTCCTGCTTCATTAGACTCTTAGATCACTTTAAATTTTGTTGTTGTTGTTAATTTGATCCTTAGCTACAGTATATTAGGCATTTTGAGTAAAGTAACTCTGAAAGGTAATTTTAAGTTACATGTGCAAAGGTATGACAGAGAAAGAATTTTTTTTATAGGTAATCTGCATTATATTCAAGTGTGCTGGAATACTGTAAGGGTAGTGTTGTCAAATCTGATTTTCTTTGCTTTCATGATAATCCTGAATAGCATTAAGAATAGCAAAGATATGTAATTTTCAAATTTGACGAGGCACCATACCTGGAAGCAACATACTGTAGCAGTGAATAAAATAAGAAAAATCTTCCATAGACCTTGTTTAGGAACTTGAGCACTAAAATATGGGTTGCTTGACGGACTAACAATGGGAGGGGGATAGAGGGGGGGGGGTGAATGCATTGTTACACAGAAACACTAATTTAAGCTTAAGTTACTTAAAACATGTTGCGCACTTTCTAAAAACTTCTGTTATGTGCAAAATGAAAATGATGTAAATGTATGCCAAATTTGGTGTGACAATTTCATCATACATTCCTGCAAACTAAGTTTTCATCTTTCTCATCAAGGTAGGCAAACGTCAAAGGAATATTTATATTTCTGATGAGTTGGGTTTGTTTTAGGAAGATGATAGCTATAGGCTAACCATCCAACTAGATAATTAGCATTGGATTGTACTGCTACATTAAGAGAGTAGGAATCGGGTTCATGTTCTTTTTCTAAAGCAATCTCATAAGTAACTTTAATTGAAAGCTTACTTTACCGTTATGTTTCGCTTTGTTAACGATAATCAATTTGTTGTTTTCCCCCCTTTTCTGATGATGCCATGTGAAAAATGTGAAGTAAATAAATTTTGAATCTAGAAATGTCTTTTGTTTTTGTCTTTATTTCTGTTTTTTTTTTTTTTTTTTTGAAGATCATTTTAAAGAGTTGTGTTGTTATGATGATGGACAGGATAAAATACATTGCTTGAAAATGTCAGATTTGCTTCCGAAGGGAGCACATATTCTTCATCAGAATGGTGTACAGCAATTCTATCTCGAGTTAAAATGAAGCATTGAATATGATAAATGTTTTGGCTATTTGTTAGCCTGAGGGTTGAGTAGGATTGAAGTGTTATGTCGGTTTAATACAGGGATGACCTTCTAAGATGTTGACAGGCACTAGCTCATATTCAGATAAAATTTACAGAGCAGACTGAGAATGTGTACAGTGGCGGTTAGATCCATATCTAGGACACTGCAATACCTAATTATTCTGTTGCTGAGAGAGCTTTCTCCCGATCTATACGTTGTTATGACTTATGAGTTCATGCTGTGAAAAATTGGAAAGAGTTTGCCAATAAATTCACAGAATAAATCTTACTCGCATCACCATTAACATGTACATTGCGTTCAGACCAAATGGATGTTGTTAATCACTTAATAGGGCTGGAAAAAAAAATGTAGACTAGAAAATTTATAATTTTTGGACCATATTTCTAAGTATGTTCTATGAGCAATATGGAGCTATGAAAGATCGTAGCGACAGACGGCCTGACAAAACGCGATAGCACAAAACTAAAAAAAGGTGGAAAAAAAAACTAAAGCAGGATTTATTGACTCCGTTGCTTCATCAAGTCTGTAGAAAAAAAATTGCGACTGATTCTTTTCATATCGGAAAGAACAGAAACTGGCTGTGAGCATCCTTATTGAACTGAACGAGTCAGTCAGTGTGCTGTATGTTTGCATTGCTACTCCAAGAAGAAAGCAACCAGCAGAATGTTTTGTATCTAACT
>KN890341.1:2797-15736 GCA_000934455.1 Apostichopus parvimensis
CTGACAATTCACATTATAATATATAACTTCTTTCGATTATTGTTAGGGAAATTATTGAAGTCCTTTGCCAAAATACCACATCTCCATGGGAAACCCCCCCCCCCAAAAAAAAACACCCAACAAATCAGTGTCATTCACTACCGAGACAAGAGGGCAATGTTTCTCTTTCAACTTAGCCAAAACAACAAAGTGTATTTGAAAGTAGAAAATACTTTTAAATAAAGTGTATTTGAAAGAATAAAATGCTTTCAAAGAGTAGCTTTTGGCCTTTGTTTTTCAATTTATAGCAAATTGATTCACGGATAATTGTTCCCTCATTGACATCCTTCTACTCGGCTGTTCTTGTAGAACCTCTGTGGTGTTCTTTCATCCGTTCAATAGGCCTGCTGTGCATCTTGTCTGTGAGACCACAGATATCTGCTTTTATGAATGCATGGCATCTGGTTTTACATAGTGCTTTCATCCATTCAATAGGCCTGCTGTACACTGTATATCTGCCATCTTGTCTGTGAGACCACAGATATCTGTATTTTATGAATGCATGGCATCTGGTTCTTACATAGTGTTTCATCAGTTCAATAGGCCTGCTGTGCACTGTATATCTGCCATCTTGTCTGTGAGACCACAGATATCTGTATTTTATGAATGCATGGCATCTGGTTCTTACATAGTGTTTTCATCAGTTCAATAGGCCTGCTGTGCACGCAACCATCTTGTCTGTGAGACCACAGATATCTGCTTTCATGAATGCATGGTGTCTGGTTATTACATAGTGTTTTCATCAGTTCAATAACACTACTGTTTAGTACCACCATTTTATCAGCATAGATATCCTCTTTCTGTGAATGCATGAAGGTTCCCCATCTGTGTCATTCCAGTTTGTATGTGGGCCATGTGAACTTCAACATTGTCCTGAAAAGACCTGTAAAATTATTGTAAAAGTTCAATTAACATTAATTCAATATTATCAACCATTGTGCAAGATTGGTTAAGAGTTTTCCAAAAGCTCAACACAAGCACTGGTTCAATTTAACCAAATATTGCAAGATGTCACTCCACCGATACCCAGGAATTATGACTTGGATGCCGGGCACCACAATAAATTATTGAGGGTGCAACACTCATGTCTTTAAACTTGATACATTTTTTTGTACACCACATAGGGGTGGCACAGATGACAGATCGTGCAGGAGGGGTGGGAAGTGTGCTTGGGAGCACAAAAGTCTGCATGGGGAGGAGGGGCACAAATAGTGCCCCCTCCCCTCCCCTGGGTATGGGCCTGGATGTTCCTTTACTTAAAGCAGCATTTTGCATTTTGTAGCAGTTTTCCACTTTTTGACAAGTCCATGGAGTTTTTTACATATATCAATCACAAAACAGAAAACTAAGATATTAGCCAAGTTTTTTCTCTGCCAAAAGCGTTAATTGGTGAGTAATTAGGTACATTTTGCAGATAATGAGAAAAGTGTCCACCGACATTTTACACATTTAATAATAATCGCATACAGTTCCCCCAACCCACTAGTTTGAATTCAACCAATCAGAGATGCAGGTTAAATTATGAGCCATTGCTAAAAATAGATTCAAAACGTCGAGTTGGTAACTTGGTACAACCAGCGAGCTGGACTCTTAACAACTCCCTGGTACAACTGCCATAGACAATATACACAGTCAAGCATGGTGTTGTATTACCTATTGGCCAATGACGTTCGTAGCATTTAAATATTCATATTATGGGCGAGGTTTATTTGGATCCCGACGGAAAATATCTTCGAGAATAACAAAGTTGAAATGTGTAAATTTTTCGACTTTTATGCCACCATTTGAAGTAAGATTTGAATAGATAAGCTAGTTATGTATGTCGTTATGGTATCGTGGAATCAGTGAGGTTGAGAAAAACCATAAAAAAGGACGCAAAATGCTGCTTTAAGAACAAATAATACAAATTAAGCCACAGAATCCATAACATGACCAGAAGCAAAGTTTACCAGATAGCAGACTTGAATGTGGGCGTCTACCCTTACTCTAGCATAGTTGCCTTTATGTGGACTCGCCCCTCAGGGGTTTGTGCTCACACTTGTAGCATTTTGGAGATCTATTATAGATACTAGTACAAGACTAAAGTACTCATACTTGCCCTTAAACTATTGAACTCATACACGATAATCTGCTTTATGAGAGAACCTGCTAGTATTAACAAAATTAAAGCCCTAAACTTATATATATTATTTATCCACAAGGGCTTTCCCACTTGTAGGTAAGGTCCACAAGGGCTTTTCCACTCGTGGGTAAGCAGTTTTCTCCGACTAACCTTAGACTAGTCGGTTCCATCTTCTTCTTGATATCTTCGATGAAGTCTGTGATAGCCTTGAAACCAAAGGAATCCATATCGCCATGTGTGGCTACAGACTGAAGGAGAAATAAACAACAAAAAAACAAATAAACAAAAACACACAATCAGTTTATTGACCACTTTCATGTCCAATCTTTCCGGATGAAGCAGGAATTAAATTAGGCACGCCCTATCTAAATATTTTCAATAGTCAAACTTACCACAATCTTGTTATCATTAAGAAAATTCTAATCACATTTCTTTTAATTTTATACAACAAAGCTTGCTCAACCATTACTTTAAAGGTATATATGTATAACTCCTCAATTTCTTTTCTCTTGTGATAAGCAACAAACCTTGGGGTTTATGTCTCATGGTGATAAAAAGCAACATATTAGTTCCAAAACAATTAAAAAAAAACAATAACTTAAAAAGGAAAGTAAGAAGATATTTTAGGATGTCAGGTGGATTGTCCATTTGAAAACAGGTCTAAGCATTTTTGAGCTTGGTAAGATCTGAAGAACTAAAGTAAGCCCGGGATAACTCTACGGATTGATGGGTTGGGGGGAAGGAGAAAAATTAAAATATCAAAAATTTAAATTTAAATATTAGAAAAATAAAATAAATGAAATTAAAATTAAAATATTAAAAGTATTAGAAAAATAAAACTATTTAATATTAAAATTAAAATATTCCTCCGATAAAGAGAAATTGCTCGCTAAAAGACAACAAATTATGAATATCACAATTTAATATACAGGATGAAGAAAACACCTACTTTGACTTGCAGCATAAGGGCTGTTAGGTTGACGATCAAGTCGCACAGTTTCGAATCCTGGACGCCAAAGTTCTTGCGATTAACTTCATCCACCATCCTACGTGCCACTATCTCACACTCTTGTCGTTCCTCTGTTCTTCTGCAAGGTGGTTCTACGTTAAGTTCTGGCGCTAACTACAGGACAAAGAGCAGAATAGCGTTATGTTTCTATACAGAGGAATGATCATCAACTAGGCTTGGCTTACATTTATGGACCTGAGGGCAGTATTTCAAAGTTTCTACCAACCAATCTAATATCCCATCCCTTCCCTATGATCCGTGACATTCTTGATCTATATTTACTATCATTAATTAATTTTACTCTCATTAATTAATTGACTATTATTAATTAGTAATCCCTGTTTTCACTTACTGCTTGGCAGAAATTCTGAACCCCATTCAAGTATCTGGTAAGGTCTTCATTAAGTTGATCCAATTCTAAGACCTTATTAGCATATTGCTGTTTAAATTCCATGGTATATGGCTGTTCCAAAGAATTCTGTAGAAGAAGACACAACAAAGAGATATTGCAATTTTACAAATAACTGTTAATTCATTTATTTGTTTTATCGCCAATTGTGTACAATGGGAAAGGAAGTCTCCTATAAAGTCTTATAAAGACTTAACAAGGTAGGAGACTCCCTGGGAGAAAAGAAAAGAAATAATGTACAAATATATATAATACAGTATATACGTAAGGATTAAACACACAGTAATAATATCCTAATGATGCTGAGATGGATACGTGAATAGATTATATAATACTAGTACGAGTTAATAAATTCCTTTCTCAAATGTCTGGTGAATGTGGGTTTTGAAGTTATAGCCTTCAAATTTTTTGATAGATCATTCCAAATTTGTATTGCTCTATTACGAAGACCGAATTTCCCTATGTTAGTATGGTAAAAATTGCAATGAGCGTTGTCGGCTTGTCTTGTGTGATGGTTATGTAAGACTCTGTTACTACATATAAAGTCATTAAAAGTGACTGACAGTAATCCATTCCATGATTTGTAAGCAATGGTAGCAACCTTGTCTGTTATAATATCACCAAGTTTTAATAAATTTAGGGACTTGAATATTCCACTAGTATGTTCAAGTATGTTCAACTGTTCATAAAGTATAAATGAAAGAGGACCTGATATTATGAAGGATGTCCTTCAATCTGCCTCTATAGTACCACCTGATCGGATTGAAGTATTAACACCCTATAGCTTTCAGATATTTATCTATGCATGTTTCTTATAATAGCTAAGCATATTGCTAAATACCTTTTCTCATTGCCCCCCCCCCCCCCTATAATGTTAAAATCTTTTTCCACTGGGAATACATTCTTTTCTTTCAAGAACAATTTTTAATGTTTGTCTATTTTAACCCTGTGACTAGGTATAGTTTAGTAGAAAAAAAGGATCAGGAGGGACATTCACTTCCCCATCAAGGACCCTATAGGAGAGAAAAAAACTGAAGACACAAACACTCAGACCCGATTACAATGCTTAAAGTGCTTGTCCAAAGCATTCCTAAACCCATTGACACTACTTGCAAGTACAACTTTCTCACGCAAACCGTTCCACTTCATTCACAACCATATTAGACAAAAAGTTATACCGAATATTAATCCTACTATGTGACTTTTGGAGTTTAAGAAAAATGACCTCTGGTACAACTACTATTAGCATACATGAAAAAGTCGGTAAAGGATAAATTGTCCAAACCATACACAATCTTGAAAACCTGAATCAAGTCCCCACGTAACCTCCTAAGCTCCAGTGTGGTGACAGGTATGTTTACAGCATGCCATGAAATTAACCATCGCTATGTCACATGTGAGTAAAATAATAATCAAAGGTTGACAGTGACTCACCAGTCGTTCAGCTTCAGTATTCATCGTACCAAGCTCCGCGATTAACTCCCTCTTGTAAGCTAGGATCTTGGAAAGTCTTGTCTGAGAATGACGCAGAGGAAAAGGACGTCAATGGTTCTTCATATACATTTCAACAAATCAAATTCCAGCATTTTCATGACCAAACATTTCTGACGGTTTACTATGAACCCTAAACATATAATGAGGATGTAATGTTGGACACACTAGGCTGCCTACAATTGGTCAGACTCATCGCAAACTGTACCCTAACACCTATCGTTAAATTGCAAAATTGAACGGAAGATTAAACATCACATGGGGAGTATATTTACGTTCAAAATTGAACGCCTCGGACAAGAAACGTTCTTTGTGCGGAAAGAGAAACCTGTTACAAGTAGTTATGGAAATGACAAGTGCTCAGATATTAGGATTTTTCTCAGTTTTCCAGACTAAACATAAAAATTCAGAGACTTTCAGAACCCAGAAGAAAGATGCTTCCATTTCCCTCACCGTTCCCGCAATTTCCAAACCACGTGGGAACCATGTGAAAGCTTTTCATTTGTATGCGTGCATTTATGTATGAGAGTGTGTGAGTGTGCAACCTAGTCACCAGAGAGGACACAGAACCTGTAATATGATGTCCGCATATTAATTGACTGACATCATAAACATGGGACTACTCTATAGCACTGTCCATGCAAATTAGTAGTTAATAGTCAAACATATTGATTAATTCCCAGAGTGAATTATATCAGTTCATGACTTTATCCACAAATGTCTGAAAAACCTGGAACCACAAATAGAGAAAAAAATAGTACTAAAAAAATTACTTTTCAACGGGCTGGAACTATAAAAACTGCAACTCACCACTACTTTTAAGAAGGTGATGGGGAATCCCCCGAGAGTTTCGCCGTACCCTTGTAGCTTTCCTCTAAGGGGGGACATTCCCAGCATCGGGTCACTATCTAACCCGGGAGATGGTAGGGACATCATATCAAACCTACAAATGAAAAGATGAAAGCAAAAAGAAAATGTTTTGCAGTATATTCATTATTTGTGTGCTTAAAGAGGGTAAAAAGCTGTGTTTGTCCATGTATCAGGAATGAGCCTGTGGTAAAAAAAAAACACTGAATTTTGCAAAAATTGCGGTATAGGCTCCAGTTTGCATATGCTACAGTGTGTTAGGATAATAGTTTTTGTCCCCGAGGTAGTAAAGAAATCACGGATATTCCGCGAAAAAGCTCATGTCTGATGTGTGCTAGGTACATTATCTCAAATGAGAGAATTATTATCCACCTTGTTCGATCATTTCAGATTATCTTCCAAAAAGCTTGATTCAGGCTACACAGAGCTGTTTGTTTCTCGTTTGCTCGGTACACAAATTATAACCAGAGAATGTTTGTCAACCTCTTTCTGATGATAGCAATCATACCAAGTTAATATCTTTGGAGAGATTTGATTCAAGCAAATACAGAGCCTTTGGTTTGTTTTTGGTTGTAACATAAACAACAAAAACAGAATTCTTTAACCAATCCGTTTTGGATAATATCAATAAATATTGCTATCCATTATTAGGTGACCGACTCATTAATAAAGATGTAAACATTCTTGATTCGTTCATGTTACTTTGCAGAGGTATTGAAGAAATAATAAGATGAAAAAAGAGCTGATCTTTTCTAATAGAAATGCCTTTAACCAAAGCATACCTTGATAGTTCATAGTAAGTTAGCAATCGATGACAAATTACTTTCAAGTCCTCCATTATTTTATTAGCAAACAGTCTTTTTTGCTGTTATTTTCAATAAATTGGAGACTTTCTTACCTGTCGGGTGACATGAGGTAGGGAGGGCGTGCTCTCGGCTCCTTCTGTAGAAAAGTGGCCAATGGCATCGTCTCTTGCTCTTCGTTATTCTATGAGAAGAACAAAAGCAAAGAGTGATTAATTAAGCAGAAGACCAACACTTGAGAGGAGAGCAGCTTAAATACTGTGTAAGCCCAGCTTCTCTGATACAACCCAGAAAAACGGGGCATTTCATGACAAATACAGCTTTTTCAAAGTCTCCAATCTTACAGGTCTGGTGTTTCACTAGTATAACTGACATTTATTTGCCTATTGAGGTAGAGATTTTAATCTTACCAGTACTTCTGTGTCAGGTATGGAGTGTGTTCCAAACCCTTGTCGGTCAAACGTTATTCTGTAAGTACACTGAAATGTGTCCAGGGCATCGACTTGACCGGTGAATAACCCATCGTGTGGCTTCCGCAATCTCGCTGTAGGGACGAGAAATGCGAAGAATGCATTGCGTTGAGGTTTCGATGATGCAAGCAGCTTGATGTTTCAGGAACAAGATATACCTGATGAGTACCTTATTGAGATACTGAGGTTAAATTTCAATTTTTTGTCATGTTTGCTGATGTTAAATGACCTTTGACATCCACTATACACAATACAGATACCTCAGTGAGTATGAGGCATCCTCATAACTTAGTATGAGAACCATCCTGAATTTCTCTTCTTGAGATATCATGCTTACATGGTTTCACATTTTGACCTTTGCTGACCTCAAATGACTTTTGACCTCTTCATATTAACAATGGAATTCATCTACTCAATAAAGGCCAACCAGAGACAATATTTGGGATCGCTCAATTTTTTTTACATCTTGAGATTTCAAGAATACCTAACTTAAAGCTGTTACCTTCTTTCATTGTTATTTGTTATTTTTTGGTCGCTAGCTCGATAAACTACTATTGTTTTTCTAGTGTCCTGTTTTTACTATACCACTTTGTTCTATTGTTTTTATGTATAGACAAAATAAATGAAAAAAATGAAAGCTTAGAAAGTGGAGAGATAATAATCCTGAATGCTGTGTGGAGGTAAAGATGACACTGTTATTGGAATCAGGTCTGCTTTTACTGATTGCAAGAAACCAAACAGTCTAACCTGTCACTTTTGTTCCGATGCAGAGAGGTAACGGAACTTCGTCTGGTAACTCTTTGAGGTCATCGATTCGAAGTTCGCTGTTCTTCCGCTGTTGAAGAAGACGGAGCCTCCGTCTCTTCTGTCTCAAGGCTTCTCTCTCCTCCTTGAAGAATGCTGGAGAACATCTTTAAGGGACACAAATAAGCATAAAACCAATGGTGTGATGTATCTAACTCTGTATCATGTCAAAGATAAGGTTTAGTAAGACATACAATGGTGTGGTCTATCTTACTTTGTATCATGTCAAAGATAAGGTTGAGTTAGACATACAATGGTGTGATCTATCGTACTTTGTATCATGTCAAATATAAGGTTGCGTAAGACATACAATGGTGTGATCTATCTAAGTTTGTATCATGTCAAATATAAGGTTGAGTAGGACATACAATGGTGTGATTTGTATCATGTCAATATAAGGTTTAGTAAGACATACAATGGTGTGATCTATCTTACTTTGTATCATGTCAATATAAGGTTTAGTAAGACATACCATGTCTTCAATGTAAGTGAAAACTGACATACAGATACAAATATTGTTCTATTGCAATATAGAGTTTGTTTCTAGAATTGTACTGCATAGTTCCAATGCTGCATTGTGCAAATCGCTTAGTGGAATTCCTTTCAAGTTGAACGAAACCCTCCAAGACTCATAATAATGAATCTACCGGCAAACACCGAGTATTGGGTTATCATAATGTTGGCCATCAATTATTACCTCCTTGGTTTTCCCATTAATCTTCTGATCATGCACCATTCGGTTCGTGTTAACTTTCTGGTCTTTAACTGAGGGAAGGACTCTTGAAGACAAATGCAGAAATCGTTGTCCCCTTCAAAGAGTGGTCTGAAAAAAAATGAAAAAAATACAGAATTACAACCAAGCGCTTGAAGATGAGAACACAAGGCATATCCTGTATGCAGAGTGGGCTACAAAATAGAGATTCAATGTTAACAATCACCTGGAGCATTGTATGCATAAATCATGTTTAAAGGCATTGAAGACTCGCCCCAAACCGCGTGCCACACTCTGAAAAAGTTAACATTCCGTTGCTTGCAAGTGAAGTTTTCTGCTTGTCGCTACAAACTGCAGACAGTAATGAAACGTGATACCTTGTTATCTTTAGCTGGACCTGAGATATGTGGGTATTGACCGCTGCTGTATGTACTGACTGTACACTAGTGTCTAATTACTGACGGTAGCAAGCTATGTGCGTATTTTCTGGGATCGATGGTGGTGTCTAACACTTCTGTTACACCTCATTCGAAACTAGTTCAGATTACCGGCATTAGACGTTTCTTTTTGCGCGAGTCTTCATACCCTTTAAGCCTAGATACATCACCTCCAAAATATTGTTGTATGTCTAAAATACAGCTATGAACAAGTAAACAATGTATTCTGCTGGACAAAGACACATCAGTTTCTCTCCAGGTTGTACAACTGTTGTGATTTAATACATGATATAAGTTAACAATACGTTATAAATTATATTGAAAACTATTATGTTATGAATTTAACAATCATACAAGGAGCTATACAAAGTGTTCCGATCTACACTATAGTTGTGTCACCTTAAATGATTCCAGTAAGCCACTCCTTTACAGAAAAAACACAAAAAAACTCAGCATCTCTTATTCTCCTTTTCACTAAAAGCCAAAAAGAGAGAGCAAAATTTTGCGGAGCCCAGAAAGGAGTGATGGTGCAGATTCGTCGCCATAGAGATACTTTTATATTTAAATGGAGAGTGATATTTTGTGTCTAGTTTTGCTCTTTATAAATTTGTAGGTTACATACTTGTCTAAATTTGAGTAAAACCACTCATGGATACACCACTTGTATGCCTTGGGAAGCTTCAGCAGATTCTTCAGTCGAGCTCCTAATTTCTGGGCTGCTTTCTTCACTGGGGTGGTGGGGATGACCAAGGAGGAGGAGGATGAGGAGGAGGACCCTCTGATGGGGCTCTGATGTGTAGGATGGGATCCACTACGAGATGTAGATGCTTGGGAGGCTGTCTTCGGAGACTGGTGGAAGCAAATGGAAAAGCAAAGGATAAAAGACATAAATATTTAACATTTCAGAATAAAATTGGATCAACGCAATCCCTAGTGAGGGAGGTTGAGTGAGTATCATGGAGCTAATTAACAGCTTATAGAGCACAAGAACAACTGAAATACATAAAACACTCAACTGCAGAACTATCCCCTGCCCCCCCCCTCCATGCCTCCCCAGGCCCTCAACCCTTTCCTTCTTGTGAATTGATTGTCATAAGTTGGTTAACAACCTTGGTATTAAAGGTATGAACATTTGAATGAATTGAAAGAAGTCTACAGTAAGAACATCTGGACTAAACATCTACTGACTGCATCTTTACTAAAAATATTTCTATTCAACGAAAATGCATACAGAATGGATTGCAGGAAATAGAAGGTGGCAACAATCTCTACAATATACTGATAAAATGAGTGTTCATTTCATACTTGTTAAAAATTCAGAAAGGCATGTGTTTAAGGAAAAGAATATGTCATTCTATTACAGAAGTAATGTTTCATGTCCTGTTCCATACCTATTTCAGTCCGATCAAATGTTAATGCCATTGCACTACACAAAAGGTTAAAGAAATTTCTTTATGCAATTGTTCACATGTGTTTACGACCGTAACTATATAGCTTAAAGCACAGTATATAGTGTACTATACTAAGTATGTGTTCGTAATACACAATGACTGTTAACTCAATTCATTGTATGCTTCTGTGTACTGAACACATGGGTTCGTGTTGCTATGCCAACTGGACGCAGCAGCAGACTGTTATGCTCTACAACGTATGAATCATCCTCCTTGTTGGTTACTTTTCTTTACAAGTTTTTTATTAAATTGTAACATTCTGAGATCAAAATTAATGTTTATTTTATAGTGCTTTGTGTGAATGAGCAGGGCTAATCAACGCCCCCCCCCCCCCCCCGTTCGTTCATTATTGCGATTAAACACAAGCAAAGTTAAGCGGATTTCTTGTAAGCTACTATGAATGCTCTATAAACAAGAGTACATATTTTTAACTTCTTGTTAGAAGCAGCAATCTATAAAATATACTGATGAAAGGAATAATTTGTGACTACGCTGACGCATAAATCCAGCAAGTACAAATCCAACAATACAAATTAGATTATTTTCGAGCTTGCTATTAACACTCACATAACGCACTGGGGCTACAATTTTTAACTTTTTGCTGGAGGATCTGATGGGTGACATCGATGTGTCTTCGTCATCGTTGAAAATTCTTCGGTTCTTCTTCCTTATCCTAGGAGGCTGATCAATAGAAGGAGAAAAAATGAGAGACAGTGAATGAAAGCAACTTATTACACTTCTTGCAATTGATTCAGCAATAAAAGTGCAAATAAAATTAAGAAACATACATTGTGAAGATCACAGCAAAGAGTAAGCTTTAAAATGTTACCTTTTTGTGACAAGTAATATAATAATGTAATATTTCAAATTTTGCAGTCAACAATAAGTTTTGATATACTAGCATAACAAAATTACAGACCAATCTTTATTTAAATATAACACAGTGATCTTGGGCTCATCTAATGTTATTGGCAATCACTCCACCATTTCTTTTCAATTTAAAATAATAATCATAATAATAATAACAGTACAGTGGATTTTTATAGGGCCAAATCAGAAACAAGAAGTAGCTCTGCTCTAGGTGCTTAATAAAACTCAATAATAAAAAATAATAAAATAATAAAAATAATAAAAAATCATAAAAACTCAAAAATAAAAGTCAATCGCAATCAAAAGAACAAGTAAAGAAATGGGTCTTTAGCTAACTCTTAAACTTAGAAAGTTTAGTGCAAAATCTAATATGACAGATTTGGAGCAGAGTAGGCAAAACATCGGTAGCCATATGTTTTTAAACTTGGATTGGGAAGAGAAAAGTAGGCCTTTTACAGAGGAACGAACGAGAGAGTAATTGAGAGATATATACAGGCTGTTTCAAATATTGAGTGTGAAAAGTGAGTAGTAGCATGTTGCACATTACCAAATGTGATAAGAGGATAAATGTGATACGAGGATAAATGTGAAAAGAGGATAAATGTGATAGGAGGATAAAATGGGCAAGTGAGAGGAAGATAACAAGAGGTGTGTTAAAGTCAAGACTCACATTATCCCTCCTTGGAATTGAGGGTGAGGTCTTTGTTGGGCTTGGTTTACTCTTGCCTCCACTTCTCAGGCTCATCAGAGCTTCAGCAGAGTCTGAAATGAGATGGACAATGATGCTTTCATTTACCGGGAGGAAAAAGTTTCATCAACTGGCTTTGTTGCACTGTGCTGATATTCTAACAGTTACTTATCCCATCAACCAAGCAGATACTGCACACCCCTACTGAATGTACCACAGCAGTACTGTGGTAGGCTAAGGGTAAGAGGTAAGGTGAGTTTAGGCTATAGATGCTGACAGTTTCAAGCATGTTAATTGTGATGTGTAGAGTCCATGATACTAAGCCAACATTGTTAAGCTTATTTTCGTACATATTTACCACATCGCTGGGAGTACATTACCTGTGTAAATCATAATGCTACAGTAGTGCCTATATAAACAGACATTACTCATTTATAAAATTTGCCCTTGCCTTGAACTATATAACTTTTCTAATATTATTGGTTACTTCTAATTAAGGCAGTGACTTGACCATAAATAGTATGGTAATGGGATCATACTTTATGGAGTTATCATATTGATGTTGCTCATCTCTCCCCCACCCTCCTCCACAAATACAGACACAAGCATTTTGTCAAAAATACAAAAACTGCAATTCTACGGATGGAGGAAGTTGACGATTTTTATGACAAAAACAATTTTTCACGTGAAAAATATGTATGCACGATGGTTCCAGTCAGTTTTTAACGTGTTTCCAGATACACTCTGATTACAACCATTGTATTTGA
>KN890341.1:19639-29781 GCA_000934455.1 Apostichopus parvimensis
AACTGAAGATCCAAGTACTGCCAGCCATTCTCTGGGGGTGTCCGAAATTCGCAGTGTTCCGAAATTAGCAAGACTGACTATACCAGAAGATATAGTTTTGGGGTGTTTTAAGGCTTAGGTGTCCGAAATTCGAAGTGTCCATGCTACTAGGGCCTAGGCTAGGTTGCAAACTATGTCCTAAGTAGTATCCTAGTAATGTGTATTTTACTTTGGGCTTATAACCTGGTTGTCAGGTAACCTTATTTAAATATTAACAATTCAAGTTGATGCCAAATTTCTTAATGATATTTGCTTGTTTTTTCCAGCATATCTAAACATGGCAGATGAATTTGCTCGGGATACAACAAAAGCAGAAGCTGAACATATCATTAAAGATGAAGCTCTAGCAGAAGAGGTTTGTTTCTAAATTAAACCAAAGTAGGATGAACGCTGTATTGCAAATAATGCTTTGTTTAAATTTAGAGGTTTGAAAGACATTAGTACTGACAGTTAGCAGAATAATGTTAGCCTCATTATACAAATAAGTTATAATCCAATAAACAAATTTATGCTGGAAGACAATGATGTGTTATTTTAATGTTTTTTTTAACCTTTGATCTTGGCAGGAACTTCTAGCAGAATTAGAGAATGGTGATATTCCTTCTCACATCAGGGAGGCTAGATTAGGTCAACTGAAACAAGAGGCTCAACAATTTGAACAGCGGTCTGAGAAGGGCTATGGAACTTACTTGTGAGTTTCATCAAGGATTCATGCTCGTTTTAAATCAGTTAAGCATTTTGTATTAATAACACCATTCTTTGCAAAGCTGCATAGGCTGTCTTAGCTAGGTTGGGTTTAAATCTCATTATTGACCTAAACTCAATGTGGGTGTCAGTAAGAGTGGTATGAACATTTAGTAAGTTCAGACGCCCTACGGTCTTTTAATGCAAATGCAATGAAGAACAAATTAAAGATTTCAGAAAGTTATACTTCAATTTATCCAATTAGTGGGAAAGTTTTTGTTTAATCTCATTTCATATTCTCTCATGCAGGGAAATTGAGAAAGAACCGGAAGTGTTTGACATCACAAGATCAGAAGAAAAAGTTGTGATTCACTTTTTCCACCCTGACTTTAGGAGATGCAATATTATCGACAAACATTTAAAGGTACGCTGTCAGTTATATTTTCAAGACTTCTCTTATGTCTAAAACATAACATGATAATGAAAACCATAATATTTTATTAAAAAAGTCAATGAAACTGCACAAAATGATTTTTATAGGGATTGTGAAGAATATTTGTAAGCGTAGTGGCCATCCCCTTTATTCTTAGCTAACTGCTCTGTACAATTACACAAAGTACAATTTAATGAATCCTGAAATACTGAATACTTCTGTCCAAAAAGTCATTTATATACAGAGCTGCTCTTTTTTTTCTTATCCAGTTTGGAATATTAGAGCCTTTGTTTATACATATCTTTCAACAGTTTTGCTTGAATTTTGATTATTTCTAACAATTGCTTTTTAACTGACTATGACCTCACTTGCCAAAATTTTAAACTGCTTTTCATTTCCTTTCTTAATTTGTTACTTCTAAGCTTCCTATAAATTAAATAAATTGTTTGAAATTTATGCTGGAATAAATCCAATTTAATCAGTATCAGCTCAGGCATCACATTGCCAATTTGTAAATCATTGAAGAAATACCGGATGATTATCAGTTGATTCTATTTTCCATGCCACGATTTAAAGCTCATATCGTCTCAACTAATCTGACTTTTTCAGGTCCTAGCAGAAAAACATTTTAATGCCAAATTTGCTAAAATGAATGTTGAGAAATGCGACTTTTTGGTGAAGAAACTGAAGATCCAAGTACTGCCAGCCATTCTCTGCTTCAAGGAAGGAATAGTTGTCGACAGGTAGGTCGAGCATTGTTACTCTCATAGATTTGTATTGCATCTTGTTCTGTGGGATGTTTGGGTTCTAAGTACAGATATTGCTAGATATTACATATTTGTGCTTAAATCCTTGTGATGGTACACATACCAAGGGGAAGTCTACTTGCCAGACTTTTATGGTTGCACTCATACCAACAGCCACACAGCTAAGACTGGCTCTAAGTCAAAGACATGGAGATGCATTCCTCGATACTTCATTCCTCGATAGGCTCCGTTATGAATTAGTGCTGCCATAATATGAAGTCAGATATGCACAGAGTGTCAATAATAAACACTTTTCTAAATCTGGAGGTAGGACAGGTGTCCCCCAACTTCATTGAGTGTGAACCCCTTTATGGAATTCTTGATCAGTTATTTATCGACACCCAAATCTCAACCATCAGTTCTCAAACACATTTGGGGACCCCTGATTTTAGACCATAGTTCAATTTGCTCAAAGAACTGTGAAAAATCAATTGTAAGGGTTTGGACCATTCCTGTGGATTGTGGCAAGATTACTGGATGGATAAATTCATTCTGAATATTAACCTGCGGTGTTTTCATTCCTCAGGGTTGTCGGATTTGAGGAGCTGGGTAATACAGACAATTTTGATATCTCTGTATTGGAAAGGAGACTGGCAAAATCAGGTAATGTTTTAACTTTGGTCAACAAATTTTTGTAGAAGAATGTGTGTGAGGGTGTGTGTGTGGGGGGGGGGAGGGGTTTGACAGGTAGGATAGGTGAGTAGTTTTGAAATATGCCAAGTTTGACATGAGCATGTCATAAGTGGATACAGTCTGCTGTGACTGACAGTTATAGGTTCACACGTTAGTGTAATATGGTAATTGAGTTACTGCATCGTGTTATTGTTGTAGTGGGGAGTCATCTGCACATGATATGTCAGAGCTACATATATCTTCCATTTAAAAAAAATGTAGTTTATGGACAAGGTCAGCAGCATCTTACAGACTGACAGTCTACAAACAAGGGGGTGTTAGTATCACAAAGGTTTTGGTGGGTCACAGAATTTGTACCAGACAGAAATGTATACCCTTCAACTCACTCACTTCTTCTTCAACAGGTGTTCTCAATTTACCCGATGTCCGAGCAGAGGGAAAGACTATTTTTGGTTTTACTAAAACAAGAACCGGTTCCAGCAGCAGCAGTGATGAAGATTGAAGCAGGTTGAGGAGCCAGATGTCAAATGTCTCTCTATGCGGATAGACTCGGGTCAGATAACATTTTTATGTTTCGAGTCACTCATATGTCAACAAAGACTGTTTGAAACCCACCAACCAATACATTTGTTAATTTATTGAAACAGACATTCATACTTAGGCCCAGTAGACCTATAGCATGTGTCATAGCAGATATGTCAAGCCCTAGACTTATTTACATATATAAGTTCAATGATAGAGATGTTGTTCAGTCATGTCAAAGTTCAGTCATGTCAAAGGTCATCAGTATTTCCCCCAAAATATGCTAGAAAGTAAAATAATGTAAAAATGTCAACAAACATTTTACTGCCAACCCAACAGCATTTGTTCTTCTGTAAGTATTATTAATTGTCAATGTGAAGTCTCATATATGTCTGGAAATAAATAGTAGGGTAGTAGTACTCTTGAAAATGTCACGTTAATTTAAGCATTCTAAATTTGTGGGCAATATTGATTATCTTTGACATTGAGTCTAGTGGAAAACTAACTGCGCCAGTTTTGAAATAGAAGATAAAAAGTGTATGCTTCATAGGTACAGGTTCTCTTGTGGATCTCGGAGGTTGAATTACAGGTCTGTATATTAAATGGAGTAATTCATCTTGTATTGTATGGCAAAATCACTAAAGTGATACAGGACCATTGGTCAGATAGCTGTCTATATTGAATGACATCCTGGATATCAGGGCAGAGATATGTACCAATGAAAATAAATATTACAATATTAATATCAAAATTGAAGAGATATCCTGTTTTCTAAGATGCAGCAGTATCATTCCATTTGATGATGCATTTAATATTTTTACTTTATAATATTTGCTGATGGTTTTTATGTATTCTTTAATTTAAGGATCTTTATTACATTTATATTTAAGATGATTTTGTTCTATTTTGCAATAATTCTTGGTTGAGAGTGGACCTGTTTCTTCATGAACCCTACTTTTGATGTGATTTTTAATTAATTATCTTCTTTACAAGCTGTATTAACCGTCGTGTTAGTACTTGTTACGTTGTTGCAACTATTTAGCCTGTCTCATACAGCTTTCCCCACTTATCTTAGAGCTAAGAGATGTGGCCATCAATCATGTTTGTGTGTCGAACATTACTGTTATATATGCTTCCTTCCATTTTAGTGATGTATAGTGATGCATACTGAATGACATGTGCTCATTTGTATTAAATGAAAGAAGTACGCGCTCTTAGCTCGAGTACGGGTACTTAAGTTTGCATTAGTTACTACACTTCTATTTGGTACCAACCCGACTTGTAGTATGAGTACAATAAAAGTTACACTTGCTATATGATATGAGTACGGCGCCCTCAGCAGGAGTTCGGGTACTTAAGTTTGCATCAGTTACTACACTTGTATGGAGTACAAACTCACAAAGCTGAGTACCAACCTGACTTGTAGTATGAGTACAATTAGAGTTCCCCTTGCTATGAATATGATATGAGTACAGCGCTCTTAGCTGGAGTATGGGTACTTAAGTTTGCATTAGTTACTACACTCCTATGGAGTACAAACCCACAAAGCTGAGTACCAATACAGATAACTGCTGGAATATAATTATGAGAATGGACTCACTACAAGTCGGGCATAAACAAAATCTACCTTTGTTATGTACGTTTGGCTAAGCTGTACCTGTCAAAAAGGGGAATAATCAAAGTTTAACAGATTATTTTTTAAGCAGAATATACAAAATGAGAAAAGAAATATGTAATTTCTACATGGGTATACAAGTTGTCTTTAATACATAATTCATGAAATATTAAACATACATTATTATAAGTAGAATAGGCTACGACAAAAAAAACCAATGAAGGAAATTTATTTATCAAAAGAGAAAAACCCATGATGAACATGCGCTGGTGTTCATTTGTATTAAATGAAAGAAACACACAATAATACTGCACTGCACATGCTCGGAGAGATCAACTAATTGGCATGCAATGCGATGCTCTGGGGAAATATTATAATAATAATAATAAATTTATTATCTGATTCTCGAAGAAGAGAAACGAAAGGGAAAAAAAATACCGAAAACCAAAAGGGCAAACAAGCTTATTAGACTTTGTTATCCATATTTCTTTTTTGTGACTTTTGTCAAAATTTTAATAACTCTTTACAAACTTTTACTTTACATTATCAGATAAAAGGCTCCCAATATGAAATGGTGAAATTTTTATATTTTCTTTTGCTCAGTACACACTGAAGGTCATTCCCCATTAAATTTGCATATTTTTACCACATTGAATTGCAGTATATCTCACTTTGAGTGAAGACACATTTTCCAAAAATGGGTAAAGAAAAACCTAAAAATTGTCTTTGACAGACACTGACCATTTGGGAGTGCCAAACTTTCGATCCCCCTGACCCGCTGGAAAAAATCTGCATATTTCTGTTTTCAAAATGTTAAATGCTTTTGGCAAGCCAAATTTTCATATATCACCTCAGGTTTTCAGACTTGGTCTGACATTAAAAAGTCCCATTTGTGCAGAAATTTTTCCGAAAATAATGTCTACAAATATTGCGATTATCAATATTTGATCCTCTCCAATTCTGTTTTTGAATGTTTTCTTTCGTTTTCTAAGCTAAGCAGCATGATCGTGTTTGAATAGTGACGTACACAGAGACAATACAAACATTTTACCCTTGGGGTAATGGATTCATACCACACATTGACACCAACTTAATTAATATTTCGAACCACTTGAACCCTGTCATAACTCAACATAGAGTAAAAAACAGCAAAGAGGGTCCAATGACAAAAGCAGATCAAAAATATGAAAAAAATTGTTTCTTACTAGATTTTAAGAGCAATTTTATTCCAGTCAATCGTATAAAGTAGGGGGCAGATCCAAAGAGCGGCAAAAAGGCCCTATTCTGAAAGCTTTTAGCTGCAAACTTAATCTTTTGCTAAACACAAGTTTCAAGTTTTCAATCCTTACATGTTTTTCGATGTCTTCTTATGCAGTGCTTTTTCTAAGCTATTACCTGCTATGATTGTTGTATTATTGCATAGTGCCACCATTTATTGTCACACAGGAGGCGCTGCTCTCTTGGTTTTGTGCATGGTGTTAAGCGAACAATAAAAAGATTGAGCTGCTTAAAATGACTCTTGTTTGGCTCGTTATTTAATCATTTTGGTTATTTAATTTATAGTAGCTTATTTAGATTGACCCTTGACCTTTTGTTAGTAGCCCGACTGAACCCAAACACTAGGGCCGGCCTGGTCCCCCTGACAAAATGAACCCTGAAACAGCTCCTGACCACCTGGTTTGACCCAGATCCTAAAATTAGATGCAGCAATTATTTTTATCAATCCCAGGGAATGTTTTATTACTTATGACGTATCATTTCCTGTGCGTATTTGGCAAATTGATATACAAGTGCAAAGATGTGTAGACGTTTCGTGCACAGGAAGCCGCAGTATTTTATCAGAGACGAGAATCAAAGCCTTTCAAACACCGACTCATTCCCTGAATCCACATTTACAGTTCAGCGTATCTTTCCAAACAGTCCTGCATCGAATGCCTCTCTTATCCTACCTTCTCATCAGTTGCATAATAAATACTAACAGTCATCAAACACATGAACCCCTTGTAACCTTTCCCATCCATTGCATAATAAAAAACAGTCTCGACTGATGTTAAAGCAGCCCTTTGCGTGTTTGGTCTGCAATTCTCAAAAACCTGCCGAGTAATTATAAACGTGCTGGATTCAAGCTGAACAGAGGATCACACCCTCCAAGAAATGTTTTCGTCCTTTAGTCGGATGAAGGTACACGATCAATTGATTAACACATTTGATTTAACCCTCGACATTTCAACGTCCAGAATTAATTGCAAGTAAGAAGCAGAACGTTCAATGTTTGTGACCTTTTCATTTCAATATTTGAAATCTTGACTAGTCAAACTATTTGACCTATTTCGAGCAGCTGCTTCATATTGTCAATGCCTTAACATCTACAATTTTGTTTCTTTGTTTTTTTGTGTGTTTTTATTCAGGTTTTGTTGCTTTTTTATTTTGCGACTATTTTATGGGACAAACATCCACTTCTTAATTTGTGGGGGGATATTTTGCCCTTATTTGGGGAAAAAAAAGTCAGACAATGGTGTTTAACTCATGAGTTTTCATCTGAGACACAGAATTGATGCTTTGTCCCTGAAGTGGACCTTTGACCTTCTGTAAACCACAGTTCTGTAAACCACAGACGAAACTGTAGCTGAATTTGAAGTAGAAATTGTTTGTAGACTGCAGCAATATACTGGATAGCATATATATATCACACAATTCCTCTGGTTAAGTTAATGTGTTAGAGACAGACCTCTTAAATATAAATTCCAAAGTATAAAGGATAGTATTTCTTTTACATTTAGCTATGCATCTCGCATAATTTTAACAATTCACGTCGGATTAGTACTCTTTAAGTTTTACCTGAGATGTCATTCAAGTCCTACCAGGGAGTAGGTCACAAAGACGTCTGGCAGAAATAAATGCTATAAAATCTTCCAGACTGGTCACCTATCAAGGTGTTTAGCACTGATCAAGAGTCACCTTGGAAACATAGATAGGATCTGGCATAAACATTATACACCCGACTTATCCAAAACTGCTCTACCACGACCAGGGCAGCGTTAAACCGAAATAAATGCTGCCACCACCAGTGAGAGTTTGTACAGGTGTGGGGAGGGGGAATCAGAGAGAGAGGGGGGGGGGGAAGGGGCAGTATTCTTCACACCCATATTCCTCCGCAATCTTTCAACATAGCTATTAAATTAAGGCACATATTAACTTGCTTCTTAGTTTCCTTAGGCTTTACTTCCACTGTAACAACACTTTCCATTGACGGACCTCAGCGTTATGTGACCTACACATTTTGAACTTGACCAAAGACCTCTCTTAGACGGTACATCCTCCTAGTTCTCACATCTGCATTCAACGAGCTAACCTTGCACATAGTACGAGCACTCTTACTGCTGCTTTTGAGCATGCTGTTCGGGCAAAAGTCACACTACTTAACAGGGTCAAAGTAGAGCTTCAAAAGGGTGCCCCAAAGTTGAAGGTCTGAGGAACCGAGGTGGTCTGAAACTGATATCCGCCTGCCTTCTCAATCATTTTAGATTCTAGAAAACAAAACAAAAAAGAGAAAAAAAAACATGAGAGTGGATATTTGATAAACTTCTGTGAAAAAAACTTTTATGATAAAACACCATGAAATTAAAAATGAACAGGACCAGAAATAATTCTTGAAAATGGTTTAAAGCAGCATTTTGCGTTTGGTCGCCGTTTTCTACTTTTTTGACATGTCCATCAAGTTTTTTACATATATCAATCACAAAACTGCAAACTAAGATATTAGCCAAGTTTTTCCCTGCCAACAACGTTAATTGGCGAGTAATTAAGGATATTTGCAGATAATGAGAAAAGTGTCCACGGCAAAATTCCACATTTAAAATTAATCGCATGCAGTTCCCCCAAACCCACTAGTTTGAATTCAACCAATCAGAGATGCAGGTTTAGTTATGAGCCATTGCTAAAAATAGATTCAAGACTTTGCGTTGGTACAACCAAAGAGTTGTTATAGAACTCCCTGGTAAAACTGCCATATAGACTGTACACAAATCGAGCATGGTGTTGAATAACGTATTGGTCAATGACGTTTGTAGTGTTTAAATATTCATATTATGGGCGAGGTTTATTGGGATCCCAACGGAAAATATCTTACAGAAAAACGAAGTTGAAAGTTGCAAATTTTCGACTTTTTTGCCACCATTTGAAGTAAGATTTAAATAGATAAGCTAGTTATGTATGTCGTTATGGCAAAGTGGAGTCAGTGAGGTTGAGAAAAATCATAGAAAAGGACGCAAAATGCTGCTTTAAAAGAGACCCTTCAATGGATATCATGCAGAGCATAATTGAAAAACGTAAGCCAGGGGAAAAAAACACCCTGACACCTGCAAACAAGCCTCAGTTACATAACAGAAGAAAATACAACAAACTTGACCTGTTCAATGTTCTATGACTTGAATCGCAGATAATTGTGCAATATGTAATAGATGGATAATGGCAGTAAAGTTGGGTGAAAAGGTGAAATAAGCTAAAATTTAACTAGAGTTAACAAATTGAACTAAACTATTTAACTAAAAGATTTATCTAAGGATTTATCTGAGAATAAACTAAAATAAACTAAAAATTAAACTAAAATTCCTTGATTATTAGAACAAACCTGCGACAGCTTTCCTCTGGTCAGCCATGACAATGACCTCCTGAACCTCTTTCTGCTGTTCCAGTGATAAGTGTTCTGTCAGTGCCTGATACCACTGAGGTTCAGCGGATTGAAGAGCTGTGAATTATTAAAAAAGTAGAAAATAGGTAATTTTCGATAAAAAAAACAAACAATGTGACCTTAACAGGAATGTCGAACTCTGTCTTTATAATATCTTGTTCCTAATTCATGTATGGCTGGTTGAAGATTACTCCTTGTTTTGCTAGATAAATTCTTTGTTATCATCCAAGGCAAAGAATCACAGCGGATATTTGTGATGAATTCTTGTTATCATTGAAATGTTTTTCCTCTTATAATTTTGACACACTTTCCTTGGCATGGGAATCATCTGATAAAGCTTTGGTTAGCTTTCAGCTTACTCCTCAGGACTTTGATCTGATTTTGTTTTAAGAGTAATATCTGCCTATTTGGAAATGATTTGTTCTGTCCTGAGAAAATAGTTTTCAGTTAAGTTGCAATGAAGATAGCATTGATGTCCTAAATCATGGCATTGATGCCCTTCAGCAAGGCAGTGATACCTTGTATCTTGGGATTCATGCCCTATGGGATTAGTGCTACCCAGGCAGGCATTGAAGCCCTATAACAATGGGATAAGGGCAGTAGCCCTATAACAATGGGATTAGTACAGTAGCCCAATAACAAATGGGATAAGTGCTTCCCAGGCAGGCATTGTAGCCCTATAACAATGGGATTAGGGCAGTAGCCCTATAACAATGGGAT
>KN890342.1:2055-32678 GCA_000934455.1 Apostichopus parvimensis
AGTTACATAGAAGCGATGAAGTGTATGGGCGACGAAATATCTAGATTAGAAAGCGAGCTATTCATTACTTGCTGATTAATATGTAAATTATATGCAAACATTGAAAACGACAAAATAGAAATTAAAACAATGAGACGGACGACTGGCCAAGACTTATCAATCTAAAACCTCCTTGTCAGTGAACATTTGGTGTTTACAAAAGAATGACGTAACATGACTACGCCAAAAACGCAGAAAAAGTGCTGAAAACTTTGGCAAATTTTATTGCAAAATAATGAGATTTGCAGATTCTCATGTACTGGCATCGAATGGTAATCCTGTTGTACGTCCCCATCTCAGGTCATTAATATTCCAAAACGACCGACGCCTGCTCTTTTGGTGAGTGCGACTTTGATGAGCTAGGCTCATATTGATATGGTGGTAGAAATATTGTTCAAGGCGGTTTCTTTGCATCAATTAATGTTTAATTTTTTGGCACACGTGCATTGTCTTCTCCATAAAAGAGGTTGATAAGTTGTTGTTATTAATTTTTTCCTTTTTACTTTTCTTGGTTTTCTGTTTTGTTTGTTTTTCTCATTTTCTTTGACGAGGAAATATTTGATTTGTTCAAAGAAAAACTTTTGGTCTAATTCAAGTCAGGAACTGGTTAGGACATGTTTGATATGTCACGGATGTCACGGCCGCTTGTCCATGCAGATTAAGAATAAGTACAGCAGCATAACCATGAGTACAAGTTGAATTACCCTTTGTATGGTACGAGTTATGAGTACAAAGTTCTTTGCGCGGGTGCGAGTACTTAACCTTGCACAAGTATATATCCTAACATGCCCCGAGTACAGATATGAGTACAAATCCACAAAAGGCGAGTACACGTACAGACAAACTATTATACCAGAATATAAGTACAAGTACGTAAGGACTCACTACAAGTACATGTTATACAATAGGCTGGAATTATTTAGCTAAAGCAGCATACTGGATTGAAACCTGGCATACATTTTTCTTAACTGTAAATTATGTTGTAATCCAACCTGACATCAAATATCACCATCTCAATGTTTTTGGTCACAGGGTGCAAGTTCCTACAAGTATTAACCTTTGGCATTGACGATCTCCTGCCTGTATGAACACAACTGCAATTGGAAAGAATATGCTTGATTCAACATAGGTCTAGTGATAAAGTAATACAATAATAATTAAAGAAATTAATATTTGATTTGAAGCTATAAACAAAATGAATTTTTGATATGGGAATGATCAGTGAGTTTCGTCGTATTTCCCCTTTTCTCCGTATCCTGTGACGTATCCTGATTTATCCGGGGTATCTTTACGTCCCTGGATGCCACGACCTTTCCCGTCCTCGTTAAAGCGTTCTTTATGGGAACCTGTATACTTGGATGTGTCAGTCAAACGTTCAGTCGCTTTGTTCTTCGCTACTTTCTGTAACAGATGGCAAGGAATGTGTGTGTCATGAAAACAAGGGCAATTTATAGTTCATGTTGAACTGTGTAAAAGCAAATACCGCCCTCTCTGCAAAACCGCTTGTGGCAGCGCGACAGTGGCATACTAAATATAGAATTTATATCAATCCCTCAGGGAAAGTGCCAAAAAGCCTTAGAACATCTTTCTGGACAAGTTATCGAACAAAATTTGTATTTTTTGGGGCTAGGATGTCAGCGTATATAATTTGAAATAAATGTGGTGAAAAAAATTGGGTCAAATTGAGGCAAATTTTGACCGTTTTAAGGCCTCCCAGGATAAGCGTACGAAAATTAATTACTACTGAGTTAAGAGGTTTGTTTACGAAAATTTCAGGCTCTCGTAGCGAAAAAATCTTCATGGCCATGACACGGAAAAATGGATTATGCCATCCAGTGATAGTTAGGTTTAGCTAGTGATAACTTCTACAAGGACTTAGATACCAGATTTACTTTGCCGATTTAGTGTGTTAGACAATGGGGCAATCGTATGGAGTATGCTCCCTGCAGTGAGCTTTCTACGGTAACTCATAAGCATAAGTTTACTTACCGTACATCACTGATGCTTACATGAAAGATCAGCTGAAACACAACACTGGCTAACAGTCTCTCGTGCCAATTAACACTACTCCCAACTAAAAAATATTGATATCATACAAAAAATAAAACTAATAGCATAACGACTATCCCCATGTTTCATCTTACATTTCAGTGCATAAATATCATGATACCATCACATCGTTACTTCCTCCGCTCATCCCACCCACCCACCCTCCCTCCTTCCTACAATCCCCCCCCCCCCTCAATTGGTCGTAAGCTTACCGTTGCCCCCTTGGTGGAAGGTCCAGCCACTGAGGTTAGAACAGTGATCAGTTTTTGTACATTTTCGTCACTATCTTCTCCGTATTTAATCTTCGCTATTTGTTTCAGGGCACTTTGAAATTGAGCGAATGTTAAAGCAGTCTTGCCCTTCTCTTTGGACCTGAGAGGCAGAGAGAGAGAGAGATAAATCAAACAGTTTATTTAGATTACAATAGCTGCTGAGATACTACAGGGATCCATATTGAAAACAAATTTACTGCGACACCGAGGTACAAGTGAAAAGACATTCCAATGTCTTAGCTCCCATGTAATCTTGGTCTATTGCTATAGGACATAAAATTCGGAAATATGTTTTGTGAAATAGGTTTGTGAAATATTATGTAATAGCCGATGATGTAGTTACACAATAGGTTACTTAACAGACAAAAACTTACTTTATATCAGGCTATATCAACAACAGCTAATGTTTCCCATGAAACGAAGACAAACTTCTTTTAAAAGGTTAGCAAATATATACGGAAGCTGTTTTGTGACATATCATGTTACAGTAAGATGTTCGATTCCAAATATTGACAGTAAACAATAACAAATTAAGTTTTGGTCTCATCAGTTTGAATAGGTTAAGAATTCGAAGGCTAAAAGGGTAACAAGTTCTTTCTCATGTATCAAAGTCAAGAGACCCGACGTTTCGATCCTAGCAGGATCATCTTCTTCAGAGGTCTAAACAAATTGGACAAATAGACTAAACAGGATCATCAGTATTCGCCACAAATTTTAGCTTGCAATTTTTCAAAGTACTTTTTCTAGAGGCCCTGATCCTCCAAATTATTTTCCAACCAGCAGGTGGTTAAATATAGACCATTAAACCGTCTCATTTGTGAGTTATTATTTTGAGAGTGGTAGTAAAATGTTTCTCTATGTTTGAGCACAGGTGACCATTCTCAGATTTTCTAGCATATCTCGGGGCAATACTGATGTCCTTTAAATAGACAAGTGAATCCTTGATCTGAAGAATTAAGATCGTGATAGGATCGAAACGTTAGGGCTTCTATTTTTATATTATTATTATTATTAAACGAGTTACGCTAACGTTACATCTTGACAATAAGTTTCAAATAGTCGAGGTTCTGAGTTACGCGTAAGTTGGCAACACGTTAACATACACCTTTTGCCATATTGTCGTGTTACACTAACACGCTTAGTCTGCAACTCGCCTGTCCCATCAGAACCACCGTATATACGCCTGTATTAGAAAACCTCCGTAAATGGAAACAAAAACCGCTATAAAACTATACGTGAAGTACCGACATAAAATACCGAACTAAAACGGTTTCATAAAAAAAAATCATCCATAAGATATAGGGGAAATAATCTTACTTAGTGAAGACTAAATCGATGTCCGTTCTGGTGAGTTTGCCGGTAATCAATTTTGCGTCATTCATCATCTTCATGAAGTTAGCGCTTGTAAGATCCTTCTTCTGCGCAGTCGCAGTAGAACCAAAGCCCACGTATTTTTTGTACACGTCTTGGATACTTTTGGCCATGTTGTAAGTATCGCAGAAACTGTAAAAAAAAAAATAAGACGTTAATGTATCAAATTTAACAATTGATTAAATGCGTTTGTGAAAAAAAAAAGATGCATAATTTTAAAAATTAGGTTTTTACCGGTTTTTGTGGTTGCAATAACTGATGAATAATTTAAACTGATTTATTTTGGGGTTTTCTTTTTATTCTTGTTGGCTTTTAATTAATTCTCAAATCTAAATTCCTGCTTTTAAGTTTGCTTATACGTCGTCCAAATGATAAATCGCGGATTATGAACTACGTGGAACTTCTAGTCATCCGTACAGTCAGTATAATTAGTCCTGATGTTATGGATGACTTTGAGTGTCTCGTGAGGGAAGACAGTCGTCTCTAGGATTCACGGATTAATATGAACACAAATCAATATCGCGGTGGCACTATTAATATGTATCATACGTGGTATATAGGTGTAATTATTGCCTCTAATAAAAGCAACGCGCCGGGACTTCGCGCCATAAAAATTTCCCCGTGTTTTCTCTCACCGACAGACGACCTCACTTCATTTTAAAGGGAATATGCATACGTAACAGAACCTGCTAGATATGCTAGTATGACCACAACGAATAAACACTTTACAACACACCACTTGTCAGCGTTTATTTTTTAGTTTAATTTGCATACTCTTCGTAATTTTGTAATTCACAATTGTAATAGTATTCACAAGTTTCCATGGTGACATAAACTGACCAAGGCCGTTTTTCATTGAATTGCTGTACCATCAAGCGATCTGTTTCGTTGCTTTACATGACATAGGCCCTTTGAAAAGGACGGTACATTTTGGTTTTTGATAACGAAATCCATTGTGTTCAACTTCACCCTACGCCAAAGAATTTGCCCCTGAGTCGAATCTGTGGAATTTCTTTTTTTTCGAAGCTCTATTGATATGTGTGTGAGCGTATGATGTGTATTTGGGTACATGATTCTGAGGCCAGCAAAAGGTCGCAGTATAAACATAGGGTAAAGACAACCTTTGAAAACATACCATCATGAATGCAATGTGGCGTTGTCAAAATAGATTTGGAAAACTTCAAGGGTAATTGCATCAATATGCTGGCATATCGTATTCATCAAATACCGAGGCGAAGGATATCATGTGCGAACCGAGTATAAAGAAACTAAGCTTTCAGGGCAAAACGTACGTATATAGCCTTACTATATATAGTAAACAATTAGGGTACCATAAACTCGTCGGAAGAACTTGTAAACATTGTTACATACTACACATATGAGGTATGACGTTAAAGCAGCTATGAAGTGTCTAGTTAATCTTAATTCGGTATGCATATTACTGCGATGAAGCATTAATTTAAATTCATGGTTAGATTTGATTGAATGTACAGTTGATCATTTCAATGCAGTCTAAGCGGCCCGCAGTCCCCTCTCCCTCCTCCCCAACTTGTCAGCCATTACTAGTAAAACGTGATCAAAATAAGGCAATCATGTCCACTGTGGAGAATTCTCAGCAGACCATCTTCCATTTCTACCAGGGAATTCCTCCTTTCCTCCACCCCTACCCCACTGGCAGACAAATTAAAGTTAGCCCCTAGCTCCACCTATGAGGTATGACCATGAGGGATATTGTCAATCACCTCTCTCATGCAGTGGTTATTGTCACGGTATTCCTAGTTAATCCTGATACGATCTTTCTACCATTGCTTGATTGTGATACCAGGTATGAACAACCTTCCCCCTCCCTGCCTACCTCCCCCTCCCCCCTCATCTCGGATATATTAAAGGCGACCATCAGACACTGCTTCGTTCAAAGTACAGGACTGCAGGATGTCAATCTGTTTGTTTCCCTTTATTCCACAAGCCTCTTTTCCAAGTAAAAAACAACAACATAAAGACAATTTTGATTGCTACCCTTATCTGTATGAATCTTCAGTGTACACACAGGGATATGGTCTGGTTAGCCACGCATATCAGGTCATTACATCGGGATGACCGGGGATTGTTGAACAATGTACAATATTGACAAATGGTAAAACCCCGTAACTCGTTCTTGAGAGTGGCGTTCAATGACGTCATCAGATAAAGATCTTAAAAATATAACGTGGCTTTGACATTGGCTGTTTGATGTGTCAGGGTGATTAAATTGCAGTAATTAGAGCGGAACAAACTTGCCCGAGGAATTTTGATACATCGCCGGAGAACGTAAGGAATTGTGTTGTTGATGTGTATTACGTTATCTTACGAGACACAGGGGTTGATTATATTGGGTCCCCATCGCGGAAGTAGCCCCGCGTGAAATGATCGAAATGTCACACCGTTGACTTGATAACCCATATCATGCTGTAACAAGGGAAGTTCGCAGATATGTATAGGCATGTATGTATGGATGGTATGGTGCACGTCCGTTGAGGCATTTCAGTTAACACTCTGATTAACTCAACTTTTTTTTTTCATTTTTAATTCTTTCTTTTTATATTGAATTTAGTAACTTTCGATACTATCTGATAATAAAATCGCATGACAACATACTTCATTACTACATAAAATATTTCCTATTTGGTTTGTGCATGTGATATGATACATATGAAGAAAGAGTCTCAGCAACGAAACTTTTAGAATCGAACAGATTCATGCATTATTCGCCCATTCCATGAAAAAGTCCATGTGAGGGAATTTTTATGATGGATCAACTTCGGAACCTTATTGTGAGTCAAACTTGATAGGTTTGGCCAAGTTACATTACAAAGGTTGACGTACCGCATGCTTTCACAGGGGGCACAACCACGAAAGTTTCTGAGGGGAGGGGGACTTTCATCCCCCAGAAGTAAATTCATCAACATTTCTCAAAATGAAGACCCCTCCCCTGTACGTCATAATATCTTGGCCAACCCCCCCCCCTTCCCCACCGATAGGTTGTGGAAGGTAACGCAAGCATTATAGTTTAAACTGACGGACCCGTTAACTTCTCAATTTGAATAAATTATCGAGAATCCTTGCCAACATAATTTGTGATAATTTCACTGATAATACAAACATTATCAAACACGGTTGGATTCCAGGGACGGATGCAGGATTTAAAAACAAGGAGGTGTGTCGTTGGGGTCGTTAGGGCCGACTCCTATAGGAGGTTCTGTGGGTAATACCCAGGTAAAAAAAAGAAATTTTAGACGTAAAATGATGCATTCTGAGGCCTAGTCAAAATTAGGTTTTCAATTCTACACACATAGTTGTGCTATAGTACCTACTTTTATGAGTTTTGTCTGTGGGATTGAAAAGGGCGTTGGGTGGGTATACGACCCACACTACCCCCATCCCCTTGGTTCCGCGCCTGACTTCTGCCTCTCTTGCAAATGCAATATATGCTTCCTGGAAAAAAATATCGCGATTAACCATTGCTAGAGTTAACGATCGATCTTATAACCATACATGATATTATGTCTGTCCCTTAGAACAGACATAATAACACAGTATAGTGGTTTTCGCTGTTTCCATTAACGTACTGTTGACAGAGTGAGAGGCAACTCTGTCTATCTGACGTCACGGGATTAGCGCGCTACAACGTTAGACTATATATAGTTTTGATATATAGACGGACTCGTCTTTCAGTGAGGCTCTTACCACGCTGAGGAGATGTTGTTTTAATTAGGGCTCAGTTGGCAAAATAAGAACTGAACTGAAAAAAATAGTTTTAAGTGTCATCATGATGAAAAACATATTTCGCTTTCGAGTAGACAAGGCCTCGTGTCTTAAAGCTGCGTGGATTTTGATAAATATTCGATATACAATATGCGACAAACATATGAACATTATATAGCCTTCAATCACAATAACGTTACCATATTAACATTTCTTTACAAAGAATGTCAATATCGACCTTTTTTGTTTGTTATAACTTTCCAATAACTTCCTGCACTTACTAAATGTTTATCTGAAAGAATAACAAGTTGTCACAGATATATACCCTGTAGGACATTTTATTGTATCTTATCGTATTAATACTATATCGAATCATATCGTATCAAAGCATATCACAATTACATAGCATATCATATCATATCATAGTATATTATATCAAATCATATTGCATCACATCCACAGTTTACATCAAACCGCATCACATCAAATGTACATCACATCATATCACATCACCCTTTTATGAAACTGCGTGTATTCATGCAAATATTGCATGTATTCAGCTATTGCCAGCAGAGGACACAACACATTACACGCGTGGAATAATATCTTGGTTGATAACATGGCCACGAAATACCACACAATATGAAGACCTGCACCAGCGTACGTACTGCTGGCGACTGGCCTTTGACCCGCGATGACCTTTAACCTTTAAGCGTACACTTTGACACTACGCCGCAGTTTACGTTGCCGAACATTATCAAAACACACCGTCGAAACAACATTTGGCTGAAATTTACCAGATATAATGTGTATAGTCCAATATTTAAATTGCAGACAAAATTTAACATACGGTTAGATTATTAAAGGCAATGGAATTGATAGATAAAATCATCAGCGTGCACACGGATTTCAAAGCCTAGGGGAGGGGCAACGGCGGGGGGAAATTATAAATTTTCCCCGTGACCGATTTTAGGTAGGGGTTATGAATCTTTATGGTAGAGCTAGCGGTAGATCCATGATTATGTAAAGGAGGGGTGGCCGATGAGCTGATGCAGAAAACCACGACTCCCATAATGGAGGGGTGGGTGTTCTCGCCTACAAAATTTTGCAACCTTAATGGTGCATTCTAAGGCATACTTAGACATTAAATTAGGTCTTTAATTAGTTTTGCTATTCAATACATTTGAATGTTTGTGTGAGGGCTGTTATACACCCCGAACTTTCTGGATCCACGCTTCGGGCGTCATGGGTTAGGAAGAGTTGTCTAGTTCTTCCCGGACTGAATGTAAAAGAAAAATAATCCGACTCATCACTATTCCCCGGACTCCCCCCCCCCCTCCCGCCACTTAAATTAATAGATAAATGATAATTACAAGCTAACGTGCGACTTCAATTCCTGTCAATATATCGCTTTAAGCATCTTGATGCGAAAGACAGTGACGCAAAGAGAGCGCTGAAGTGAGACTTGTGTGACAAGCTCAGCACTATGTATGCCTGGATAAGACGCTCGCTATCCTTCTATCCTTCTCACAGCGATTTTGGCCAATATAAAATGTTATACAGGAAATGAAATTTTACTCATTCCTTCGCCCTCGTGTTAGGTTACATCACTAAATCATACAAAATGTACGTCTGTAGATACAGACACTGACTGTATACATACAGGGATATGGTAACCTGAACTGTAAGAAAAATTTATACCGGTACGGCTTATACACGATACTTAACTATATTATAATTAACATAGGCAACGTAAAATATCAACTTCTATAGAAGAATGAAGATGCGTGTCACAGATGTGTTGTGTCTTATTGTGTAACTGAATATTTGTTGAGTATCCAATTCTACTATTAAATAGCATGCATGCTTTTGGTCCCTTGTGATGAAATATTATGGTCGAAAAATCGTAATGAAGTTCACGAAGGTAATAGGGGTGGGGTTGGGGGAGGGGGGATTTAAAAGTCATCAGCAATGCTTTCAAAAGCTACTTTAGAAACTTGGATATTTTCATCTTCAGGAAACAGTTTATTGAACATCTACATAGACTAATAGCAGCTTTTCAAAACCTATAGTAATTTTAGCACACTGAAAACGGGGAAGACAGAGGTGGGGGGGGGGGGGTAGGGAGCGAGTTAGGCTGTGCTGGGGACTTTTGTAATGGGGGGGTAGGGAGCGAGTTAGGCTGTGCTGGGGACTTTTGTAATGAGGGAACTGCAAGTTCTCAACTGTAGTTCCGTTTCTGTGGAATAACATTATATAACCTTACTCGCTAATTATTAACGTATTAGTCAACATCAGGGTATATGTGTACCAAAAAATCCCTAAAGTAGCAATATAGTAGACTGTTGGGTTGTGACGTAACGAGTCGAAGTAACCCATAGTTCACCAGCATATAGGCTATGACCAAACTATGTTCGGAACTTCGGATAGTTCGTTACATTGTATTCCGACAGACGTTGATAGCTACAAGACACAATTATTTACCACTTCAATCAATTCCAGTAAAGCCTACTTTTCATATTTTACTCCCATCCCTAAATGTACGTAGGGCCTACGTGTCCCCACACCCTCCCTTCCCTGGCAACCCCCTGTCCATCCAAACCGGCTCCGTAAAATAGCGACGGCTATATCGCTATAGTTAACTATACATGTTTACAAAATGCAACTCCATGGGGAGGGGGGGGGGGGGAATCTGTTACATCATCTCGAGTGTTCTTCTATGTGTGTGACTATTAAATATTCCAGAAGTGTAACTACGTTATAGCTTACCATGCACATTACTACATGCTAACTTTGCCTGAACCATAAGTTACACATGGCTTACTATATATAGATACTAAACATGTAGGCCTATGCATAACCCTATATACACAATTGATATTGACATGAACTAAAGACGGTCTAAACTGTGTACATAGGCCTATATACTTGCAATGTAGGGCCTGTCTATTGCAACATGACACTTTTCGAAAATTTAATACATACCTTCAGTAGAATGTAGAATTACCAAGTATTTTATCAGATAAGTTTGTACAAGTTTTGCATTTGTCTTGATAGGAAAGAAACCCCATATAGGAAGTATAATTTGAGTGATCAGCATGCAATATGCAATGTTTGGTATGTGTATCAGCTTAACAGCTTAAAATACATATCGTCAAACTGGTATATGTATTATGCCGAAAAAAAAGAGAGGTTAAAAGACCTATACGTATATGGAATACTATGACCGAGGTCACTCAAGCGTAACTGGGTTGAACTTGTGCAACAACTACCTGCAATTATACTGAAAGGCAACTCCATTCATACATGTTGAAAATAGATCTATAGCAGGTAAACAGACTAAAACAGTTAACTTTGAAGCTGAAAATTACACTTAACAAGGTCTGTTGACCTGACCATTGTAAGCTGTTTTAGTGTTCCTCTGTAAAGTTTGGTTACGGACTAAAATAAATATTTGGTTTAGATGGCAGCATCATTTAAGCGTCCCCGTTTCCATATCAACCGATCAACCATCGGAGTGGATTTCATGGTCAATTTAGTCCGAGTATCTCTATATCGACCGTGTATATATCACGTTTATAGCAGTATTCGTTTGCCCATGGAGGTTTTACCTCCATGGTTTGCCTAGGGTCGCTGCGGCTTGACGGTGATGTGCATGGGCTCCACAGAAAAAGAAAGACAATAATTAAAGAGGGGGAGGGGTGGCCCTCGATACCTCTACTAGAAGGTTTTGAGATTCAACCTACTTCTGCTAAATCTGCTATAACATATCCTAAATGCCGAAAAAAAACCACATAGTATTAAAATAAAACTTGTACGCAAACGTACTAGCACCCCCCCCCCTCCCAAAGTTGCATATAAGCACCCTACATTACAAAAAAAATCTCAGAGTTAACACCCCTACCCTTAAAATCTCAGACTTAACACCCCTACCCTTAGTCCCACCCCCTTACCCTCTCCAGTACAAAACAATGTGGATAAATTCAAATTCTACGAAATGCAATGGGGTTTATCAAACTCGAATGGATTTGTTAATTATTAGTTAACTGAAAATTTAATCACGGTACCATGTGTTTGTTTCTAACGACTGCAATATTATTTCAGCATTTTACTCGGTTCACGTGATCAACTAATTGATCAAGGCAACCAACAACAATAACTGACACAAATATGTTGTTTTGACGTCGCCTTCGAGTAACTTGATGTTTATGTTTTCCCTCAATACATGTTATTATGATCCATTTACACGTCTTATTTGTTTCATCAAGATACCATTCAATAATCGTCAGCCTCATCATGACATTATTAATACCGTTGCTAATCAAATTGCACGGATATCCTGAAGTGTAGGGCTATATACCAACTAACACTGCTATAGATAACAGCGTTCATAAGGCTGCACAGAATTAGGCCTAATTTATTCAACATTCGATCTTGATATCACCGATTCACTACAGACACAATGATTAATTGCAGTATCGTCTCAATTTACACTGCCTATGTGTATACTGCACTGCAAGCGGCAGGTGAAATCATGAGCAAAATTGCCGCAGAAAATTTTACAAGTGAAGAGCCTTTAGCCTATTTTTCTTTCAATATTTGAAATAAGTAACCCGACTAAATCCATACCTCATACGATGTGACTCGAGATTTACACTTGGCAACTTAAAGGATCAGTGTCCTTGCAGTAATTCACATTTTATTCACCATATCATGCGGATATTGACCAAACATGTACCGAAAAATGTTGATGTATCACACACAGTCTAAGTACGCTAAGTTTAATATCATTGGTATGGTGTATAGTATATAACCTATATACAGCCTATGTGTATACATTAATTAGATACCCTCTGTTATTTACGTGGGCATATCACCTACACCTCAGTTAAAGGATGACGTAAGGATATATAGACTTCTAAAACTCACTGATATATCAGTTTATATAGGCTATGCCACATTTAATTTTTATTTCAGAAACGTCCCTTTAAACACTTCTGGATAATCAAGTATAAAGCAAATGGACTACCAAGTCTAACATAGAGACCACTAAGTTAGTTCCTTAGATACAAGATAATCGATTTAGAATTATATGTGCATTACGTTGGTTTAGTTTATCTTAAAAACCGGATATGCTTATATAGCAAGTTAGCAACATTTCCAGCACTCAAATTTGTCATTTTTTTCTTGGATTAGGACATTTCAAATTAAAATTCTGCTTAAAGTCATTCATTAAAGCTGCAGGTTATATTTACATTCCGTACCATCTCAGCAGGCTGCGACGCAAATATTGCTATTTTGGTTTTAATATAAACCAAAACGAGTTATATTATGTTTTAGCAACAAGAGCTTGTCAGCTTTGCTACGGTCGTCAAGGGTTGGCTTTGTTTTCATCGTTTCGACTTACAGTAATGATGTTTCCCCCCTGCACTTATACATTGAACCTTGGTACCATAGCAACATGATGCCTAAATGTCTGGTTCGTACGTGATACCATTAATGCATAGATATGTACATATACATAGAAATTTTCGTCATTCATCGCATATACTGATTTATGCCACTGTAATGTTGAAGCGGTATTTTGCGTTGTGTTGTATACGCCGTTATAATCAATTCCTCATGTGAGATGTTGGTGGACTAGAGCAATTGCTTAAGTTTCAAGTATATACCCATGCCCCCCCCCCCACACACATAAATACATTTGGCGGGTTCCTGCAACCTCAGCCAATAACCGTGTACCTCCTCTTCCTCATCAGAAGTTCTCTATTACGCCAATTCAGTTCCAAATTGGGACAACATGCCGTTGAATTCACTTTTAATTTCATCACTCATAGGCCTACTTCATAGCCTAAATATGCCCCAGAATGCGTCACTCCAATTATTAAAATATTGTCTTTTGGAGGACTCACCACATCCCCTTATAGTGGAGTCGGCTAAATTTACCCCTCCCTTCTTAAAATAGTGAATCCGCCCCTAGAACGAAGTGTCTTCGCTTTCCCGTATACGTGTCATAGTGTAATTGTAACAGTGAAACCACGTGCAAGATGCATGTTATACGCGTATATGTCAAAGTATCTTATATATTATAGCCTGAACAAAACTCAACTTTATGTTTATTTTCACAAGTAATAATTAACTTTCATATTCTACACATGCAGTTTGTTATCAACACGAACACCTGTGTGAAAATGGCCATGATGATACATACTTCGATACGATGGCACGCGTATGTACGTAGGCTATTACTCGTTCGTATATAAACAAATACCATATGTGCCGTCTGAAAGATGCAAGCATTTACTTTATGTATTATCGTGATATTTGTATTTCAGTTCATCTGTATTGACTATAATTCTAAGTATGCTAAAAATTGCTAATTTTCTTGCTTTCAGTTTCTTCAGAAGTACTTCGGCCGTCTTGCATGTATAGTAGGCCAGCCAACATGGTTCATAAGTGTAGTGCCACTCCGATCCCAAGCCCCCCCCCCCCATCCCCTGTCTTGCCCATTGCACCTTTACTGTTATTTCATTTGGTCATGGAACACTGGGTACGGTGGTCCTGAAGGGTGCAGACGGGATGTATACTTACTTAATTGTGTATTGGCTTGGCACGACATCTCACCACTTTTACAATATTTGCTACGTTAGTGTAATTAGTGATAACTATAATTGGCTCATGCAACTTCAGACTGATATGGATAAAATGAAAATTATGCGATTGGCTATGATCATTAAACGTGTTACAAAATTATCCTCGTTTCTATTCGTTCATATCTCTAGCTTAATTATAGGCCTTTTTTATGTATTTGAGCATTTCCTAATTTAGCCTAGGCTCTTTCGACCAGTTCCATGCCGCACATGGACTACGTAGTGACAATGACTTTCATATGTGCATGCAGCCATCACTAACGTTCGTTAACATTCAAAGTAACGGGATAATATTATAAACTACATGTTTCTAGTAATTGTTTTCATTTTTAGCGTATATTATTAAATGTAAGCCATTTGAAGAAAAAAGGCCGAAGTTCGGGTGACCCTCCCCACCCCCCCCCCCCCAAACCACCCCCCCCCCCCCCCCCCCCCCCACCCGTGTCTATGGCCCTGCTTTTGTGTATCTCATCATTCATTTAAGTGTGGTTCATTTTAATATTAACACAATTAGCTTAATTATTTTAACTTACAAAGCAGCTCCCTGCTTTAGAATACGTATACGGTTCTCGGACTTCCACTCCAAAGCACAACAAACAACAATTTGTACGATCGATATATTCTTGTTTCCATAGAAACAAACTTGCAAAACAATAACATGGCAACTCGCGCTATCGGAGGTCAAATTCATATTATCATGTTAACCCAGTACCTGCACATGCAGTCTCACATATCACAGCAGTTTAGTAAGTAGGCTCATCAGACGAACTAATATAACGGATGTAATACTCGTTTCATTTTTTTCACGAAATGAATAATTGTGCTAATTTGTCAATGAGGATAAACCGACAGCACTGCTATTGTACGCGATGATAACACATATGCCTATAGTACGTATATATATAGAGTATACTTTCTCTTTCGTTTCGTGCCTAAAATTCAATTTCAGTAAAATATGTTACTGCGAGCAAAGAACGAACATAAAGCAGAAAACAATCAGAATACCCAGAACTGAGACCTACTGAGAGAACTTACCTCTTTTCTTACGGCAAAAAGAAACCTCGGCTGAAAGAATTTTTTCTCGAATAATCCTATGATCGAATGAGTAAATCAGAACCTAACCTGTCTTCCTTCAGCGTGCAGAGCTAGAGTGTCGAGTTAAACAAGGAAGGGAATTTCCATAACAAACCACATATATCAAACACAACTCACTACAGTATACCAGCTAGCAGTGTGCATGCTGAAAACATGAAGCTACACGGATTTCCGTAGACCAAATATCAGTTGGCTATATGCTAAACAGTTCGATAGAATAATGAATGAAAAAAGGCTTTATAGATCCCGCTTACCAACACACACACACACACTATTGTGTATACGTTCTGTTACCAGCATACATACGCGCAGTGCAGGGAAGATCTTTGCCCTTGAGGGGAGAAATAATTGGTTCGAAAGGAAACGTTTGGAGTTTTTTGACATGCGCGCACACAACAACTGCCAAAGGGATATAAAAAGCCATCGTTAGATATCATAGCATTACACAGACACGGACATATCCTTAATTAGGTCAGGAACGAACTTGGCAATGGGGAAGATATTAAAGCTGCTTCATAGTTGTGTTTGCAATGTCGAAGTCCAGTCACGAAAGAACTGTCGGGCAATTACCTTTACTGCTAGAGGTTAAGCTGTAAAGTAGTGGTATATCCTTTCTACCAGATGACTTGTAGATCAAAAGTGTATGTGTGTATGTATTTTAGATCCTCCTGCAAGCAGGAACCCGCGAAGAAGCCTCATTGGCTTATCAAAGCCGCAAGCTGACCGAAGTCAGTCTCTTAGATTCATATTTAACGACCATGATTATGAATTGTCAATTGTCAACAACTCTGTAACTGGACGACATACATTAATCTTGGAGTGACTCGAACTGGGGACCTTATGATTGGAAGGTACCAGCCAGTGGCGGAGCTAAGGGTATTGGTCAGAGGGGGCGGGAATGGTCTGTAGGGGCGCTTTCGACACTATCTAAGCGGAGCGCCACCACAGGTTAGCGCGGAGCGTACAGAAATTTTTTGAGTAAAGATTCTCCCTAGATAGCAGGAAATGACCCTTTCTGGGCCTTGCTAATATGCAGATAAACGAAGAATAAATAGGTGTCATTGCCATTTTGTCAGAAAATTACACCAGCAAAATGTGACAAATGTCAATAGGTAGATGAGAGCGTAATAAAAAAGTCAATAATCGCGAATAAGTAAAAAGTAGTAAAAAGCTGAAAAGGGCGCCAGCAGTCCATTTGAGTCCGTCAGGGGGGGGGGGCATCCGCCCCCCCTGACTGTATGGACGCTCCGCCACTGGTACCAGCGTTAACCACTGAGCTAACACTCCTTTTAACACTCCTTGAGCTTAACCCAAATACGCTAGAAGGTCAGAAAATGGTCAACAATTTCTCACACTTAAACGTGCATTTTACTTCCACCCTAAAGGTGTAGTTATAATCCACACTGAGATATTTAATTAGTCTAGTTTGATAATCCTCATTGGTTGAGAAGATTTGGATCAGTGACCTAAGCCACCAGTGAAGTACTTTTGAAAACTGCGTGCTAATGAAGTGGGGCCAATACTAATCGACCAAAAGGGTTATTGGGATAGGAGAACAGTGGCATTTACACGGAAGAGAAAAATATCCTACAAGTCTACAACTGATAGCAGAAAACCCCATTTCAATACCTCTTTCCTAACAGGGGGGCAATTGTTTTTTTTTTTGGTGACGGGGCTAAGAGGGGTAGGTGTGTTTTACAGTTCAAATTGTAGTTTCAATTCTGTATCTTTTTCTTCTCGTTTTTTTCTTTCGCTGTTGGTCACCTAAGGGATACCTTAGATGATGCCTCTTATAGTTTAAAGGGGTAGTCCAGAGGTAAAACTTATTTTTGACTAATGAAAGACGAACTTATACAAAGTATCCTGGTGAAATTTGCATGTCAGTGTAATATCACTGCTGTTTGCTTCATGTTCACTTGTGGTACAAAATATGTCCACTTCAAATGCTATTATCTCGAAAAACGATTTATAGAAACTGAATGCAAGATTGATCAGGGTGATTAGAATATGTTCGTCTTTCGTCAGCCAAAAATACATCTTTTCACCTGGACTATCCTTTCAACTTCAAAGAAGCATTTACATCTAACCTCACTCACTGTTATTGACATTGTGCAAATGCAAGTTCATTCTTAAATTGGGAAAAGTGGTGCCTATATCATCATAAATTAAAGCAGCAAGCTTCAGTAATGTTTTTTTTCTTTCTTTGTCTTTTCAGTATGGGTTAAAGCAACACTTCACTAATGTACGGTCACGTTATCACCCCCCCCCACCCCCGCAGACGTTCTTGGACAATAATGATGTTGAAAAAAGAAGAGTTGGTCTCCTGGTCAGAAAGTATCCCTACCTCTTGGCCGCTCCCTACCAACCCCGTCTGGAGCAAGAAAACACAATTTACAACTGAGGGATATTGTTATGGTTAAATTTCGTCTTGAGCTGGTTGAAAATTCCAGTGGTGGATAATAGCCTACTTACCAAGTTCACAAGTATGACAATACAGTTCTGCTTTGTCATCTCCCCCCCCCCCCCCCCCCCTCCATCTTTGGACTTCACTTTTCTGTAAGTACATTATAAAATTGAGAATACCCTATCCTTTATTCCAAATTTCCCCTGTCCCCATCATATTTTTCCGATCCCCTTATTACCCAAGGCCCCCCTCTCGTCCTGTTTAAAATATTACCTTTCGTTCACGTTTCTGTATTATAATAGTGTTACATCGTGCGAACATTCTGAGAAGAGTTAAAACCATCTCATACATATCAAATGCAAAAAGAAAGACACTTTTTTTAAGAAGTAAAATAAGGCTGTATTTACATATTTTCCACTTATAACAAGCTGGGTCTCGATCAAGCGACAATAGCAGCTTTCATGGCAAAAGTGCAGTTTTCTTAAGTAAGGTAAAGTGAATTAGATAAGAATGTTATTAATTTTTATGCCTACATTTATGAATCAATCACAAAAATATCCATTCAACAACAGAACTGCTGAATCTTAAACTACTATTACACAAATTCATACAATGTTTTAAAAGTCATAATAAAATGTGATCATGCATGAAAGATCTACAAATATAAACACATATATCTTCTTTCTCTTGTTTTTAATTTTCCCAACAAAGGAAAGAATTTGGTTTTGATTTACTCAAAAGCTGTATTTTGAGTTGAGTTTAAACATATAGAAAAGGGAAAACATCTTCCTTTTTTTTATTGTTTTAGATCACATGATAAAGTAGAACTTTCCAATTAAAACACAGACAATTGTTTTCTCTTGTTGAAGGAGAAACCATTTTTGGTAAGTTATGGATCAAACTAGTCATTCAACCAAGGGCTTTTTAATCCCATATTTTTCAAGTTTCAATCGCCATGACTAAGTCATGAGAGCGAAGACATTGACAGACTCGAGGTACTCATAATGCAGCTTAAATGTGAGATGGAAGCAAATAGTATACTAAGGCCTCTCTCCTCTATTTGTCTCTTATATCTATCAAAGATGAACACTATATGTTGAAAAGTCTCTCACATCCGATTAATCATAATGAATGAAATTTTAAATATCACCTCTCAAATTCTGATAAATCTCGTTTCTCACAAAATCACAATTTTACACATGGAATCATTTTTATCCAGTATCAAATCGCTTAAAGGGAGTGAAGACTCGCGCACAAAGATACGTCTGATGCCGGTAATCTGACCTAGTTTCAAATGAGGTGTAACAGAAGTGTTTGACACCACCATCGATCCCAGAAAATACACACACAGCTTGCTACCGTCGGTAATTAGACACTAGTGTACAGTCAATACATACAGCTGTCAATACACACAACACAGTGTACATAGCAGCAATGGACATCTCAGGTCCAGATAAAAGATAACAACGTATCACGTTTCATTACTGTCTGCATTTTGAAGCGACAAGAAAAAAACTTCACTTGCAAGCAACGGAGAGTTAACTTTTTCAGAGGGCAGGACGCGGTTTGGGGCGAGTCTTCAGAGCCTTTGAAGGGGCAACCTGCTATATGAGTGGAAAGACTTATAGCAGTTTTGTACACAAGAACAACTAAAGTATGTTGTAAGAGACGTAATTCAGAGCCTCAAAGCTGCTATGAAGACTTTGAAACATTAAATCATTCCCAAGAACATAGTAACTAGATATAGGATCCGTTACCAGTGACCTCAGACAGTAGAAACTTCGAGTGCTGTTCTGCAATTCCAAATACAGAAAACTTGTGTCAAATGGTACAAATACCAACCTTATCCAAATAATGTCATTGCTATTTGCTAAATGTGTTTGATAATTTACTTGCCAGCTCTTTCTATTGCTAACTGATTTAAAGTATTATATAAATATTTTCTGTGCTTCAAAGAGAGACTTGGAAGCAATGAGTTGACAAATAACACTGGTAGAGATTTAACCCTCCCCCCCCCCACTCCAGTACTGATAGCAGTCAACTTTAATGGTCCCACAACATATCAAAACGAATTCTGTGCCAAAGGTCATTCTTTGAAACTTTTAAGCATATGCAAGAGAATGTCAATCTAGTCTGAAGACATTTCTTCTTTTAAGTTTTGGCACCTCTACGTGCCATACAGGAATAATCATCTCTTAGCCAAAGAAGAAAAAACCACCACATGAAAGAGACAGAAATGAGGGGGCTAATTAGGGGCTGCTAAGGGGGAGATAAGGTTTTAGCAGAGCAAATGGTTAAAAAAGAAAATCCCTTTATGAGATAATGAAATCTGCAATGAAATCTTTGAGTCACTTGCATCCACCAAAATGTAAAATGCTGCTTATCTCGAAAAGAGTGGCTACAGTACATGGACTAAATATCACAGGGACACTGGAGCAATAATCAATTTAAACGACTGAGTGTGCATTGGATTTGGTGCTTATTGTACAACGTTAGATCAAACACTACAGGGTGTATGGTGTGGACTCAAACCTCACATCACACCACTGATGCAAACTTGACCAATTTCCATGATCAACCCCATCTTCTTAGGCACGCTTTTCCTCACATCCCAAAGTAACAACATTTTGCCTCACCAAACTTGGTAGAAATTTGGTCTCTGGAATAATCATGTCATTCGTATTTGTGGTTCTTTGCATATTTAGGATAGAAATATGTCACCGTATCACTCAAAACGAAACGTTGGTTTCGAGGAAACACAAACCCAACTATATCATTGCAGGAATCCCAATCCAAGAAAGTACGCAGTTTCTCAAAATGAAATATAGTCATCGAAATATAGTCAAGGAAATTGAAATTTTCAGCATTCAAAAGAACTTCATTTAACAAACCTGATGTGTTTGAAACAAAACCCACAGCATTGGAAGTGCTTTTTCTTGCTCTTTTTATCTCATTATACCTGAACTGAATGAATGTATGAGTAGCTATACAAGTACTGCCAGTTTGCATGACAACCTCTCATGGTAAGAAAATGTTGCGCATGATAGTGGTTTTTAATTAATTTTTTTATATGTAAATTTGAGCTCTTTCAGCTAAAATTCTACAATTGTTAAACAATGCAAGGACCATGACTAGTTCACCCATCTGAGAATAGCTGGATTGACCAGTCAGCAATTATTTTTAACTTTATACAACATTTCTGAGGAATAACAGAATATTAGTTACCATCTTTCTGCTTTGCTTCTACTACACCCAAGCCTTTTTCTCTCTCCTGATAACAAGCTGAAAAATATATTTCTGCCACGAATAATGAAGACGTGGCCGTTATAGTTCTATACACATACGTAGTTGTTCTTCCGCTACCTCCCGCATTTAACCATCCGCTGTATTTTTTAGAATTCTGTCCATGATTACATGTAACTTGGATAAGACTTCTTTCCTCGAAGTTTCATCCAAGGAGGCCTGTTCCAACTCCTCCAACATCTTCTCCTCATCCAACTTCTGTAGTCATGAAAAGTAAAAAAATTGAAAGAAGAAACAATAAAAAGGAAAAAAATATCTGTGTGTGTGTGTGTATTTTATAGATAGATATAATTGATGAGTAGAACTCCCAAAAATTAAACAGGGAACAGTTTGAAAGAAACTCTGAATTTTGCCTCTTATAAAATACTATGGTTTCAGACTACAAAAAAACTGCTATACATATTTGCACTTGTAGTACAGCAAATTTCCCATTTTTTTTTACAGCAGTTTGATTTGGGATGATACAGTATAAATTATTCCCTGATCAAATGAACAATTTCAGTATTCCAGGAGGCCAAAAGGTGTCTTTTGGATTGCCTGCACACATTGCATTTTAACAATGACACAGGTATGTGTTGATCAAGTACTAACCATGACATTTTTTTGACATACTGTATATTCAGTTAATCCTAGCTCTGCATAACGACTACACAATATATGCTTCTCATTTAAATATATGCTAATGGACATTGTCAATAGTGTAAAAGTACAGTACAGAGAAATTTCCATACAAACAAAGTTAGGTCATGTTAAGCTAGATTTTCTTGCATTTTTGAATTAAGTAGAGATTTTGTTTTCATTAAGGTCTAACTATCCATGAAAACCTGTTTCCAACTTGGGAGTACTGATTCCACGTTAACTGTACTATGCCTATTGAATCCCAACAAGAATTTCGTAATTTTGGAATGAGGTCTTACTTCGCCAATACAACATAAAAAGCTTCTGCAAAACACAGCAAATCATCATATTAAGTAGCACTAAAGAATCAGATATGAAACATAACAAACACCAAAATTACAAAAATTCCTGTTTTTGTCTCTGTCATCAAGATCAGACATTTCTTCATTTGTAGATGTGTGATTACCGTAAACTGCTTTAAATTGTCACTCTATCTGGAGCATGATTTTTATTACCTAGATACTGTTGCTTCCCTAAATGATGACTCTAGGCACACAATTAAGTTTGATATGTGGTAGACCGTGCAATAGACACTACTATCAGACCTGCTTGTAGTTTAACCAAGTGCTTTCAAGTTTTCAAAGGGAAAAAAAATGAATTTTATGGCCTCAGATAACATGTTTACAATGCTTTACAAATTTATCTAGGACGAATGATGTTGAACGTCATTCAGGGAAGCACCATTGTTCCTATGAAGGTTAATAACATGTTTTGACAGATTTTAAGAACTTTACACAAAAATGGATTGACATTAATATTCAGGCATGCACTGAGGTGCTGATGTCATCATCAATTTAACCTTAAAGGAGCATTATGGAGATTTAGCAGTATTAAAAGATGAATATCTTTATAAAAATTTTTTAAATGGGATAGTTATAGGAACATGACCAGCACTCAAACTTGTCCTTTTTGTTGGACTATGAGGTAAAGACTAAGCTTCTTTCTAAAAAGCCATCCTGTAATGTTACTGTCATTAATAATAATAATATTTGATTTTTATATAGCATTATATTTCATTAAGAAGATGACAATCACCTGTAAGTTTGTAAGGATGGAAGGCTCCTTTGATATACTTGGTGCTGTCTTCCCTGCCTGTGTCCTGATGTCTCCGTTTTCATTTATGACCGGGCTACCAGCAAAGGACATGAGGACTTCACCCTTCTTGGGTTGCCTGGCCATGGCAGGGGTCACTGGCAACCTGGGTGATAGGAAGGTATAGGAGAGATAGTAAATAAAGTTGAAAGCACCACCAAAACCATGACATTCATTGCATTTCATTTCACTACAAACATCGCTGGATACAAACATTTCTGAAGCAAAAGGAAGTTTCTGTGAATATGCATGTTACTACACCACATCCCTGCTTGCTTCAAGAACCGTGGTCGGTACTACACATATCACCCTCAAACTTCAAAGTATTGAATGGAAATTTCACCAGGATTCTTTGAGTATATATATTCCATCTGGACAGCAGCACAGAAAGAGATTCACCTCTCGATTATTACTTTCCGTTCAAGTGAACATTAAGAATAAAAAGCTGCTTGATAACAAAACAGATTAATCCCATATGTTGAGCTACATGGTTCTGCATGGCTGATCAAAGTCAGGGGTAAAACAAAATAACCTTTTTAAACTACAAAATGGCTAAATTGAAGCAGAGGCTGAATCAAAATGGCCATAAATTTGTTTCTACCATCCTTAAGCAATGATCTAATGCTATGGAGAGGAGAGGCAGAAAGGAAGGTGTGGTAGGTACAGAAGCAAATGCTATTTCGCATTGGAGCTATCAGTTACTATAAGTCTCGAATCATCTCTGCAACCAATCAGCCATTTTCTTATATTTTTCAGATAGATTTTTCAGAAGGCAAAGAAGAACAACAAACTGAATACCTTGGATCAAACTTGGGTGTCATGAAAGGAGTATCGTAACCTTGATAAGAAAAGTTGACTGAATTTGCAGGAGTTTCAAACTGCCTCTTCCTGGCGCTAGCTCTGCAAGAAATAAAAGAGTAAGAGAAAAACCATGGCATTGTTTGCTACAATTAAAAAGTGAGCATTAAGCTAAACTTCACATGAAAAAGAGAGAGAGCCTTCAGAAATGAAGTCATTTCTAAAATGTCACTCTCTTTCCTCCTTTCCAAAACTTAGAAAAATTGTTAAAAATAAGATAAAAAAATTTAAGACTGCTCATAAGATATATTAAGGGAATACTCTTCACATGGCTATAACTTCTCAATCTATTGGGATTTAAAGCTAAAAACTTTCTGTGACTTAGTTTCATGCTTAATCAATGAAACAACTGGAAGGAGTTCCTGCTTCGTCTGAGTCACCTGGAAACCCAAAATGTGATTGGTTATGTTTCTGTTTCAACTTGGCTAGCTGTTTTATCAATACTGTCCCCAAGGAAGTTATTGTGTAAATTACCAACATTGAAATGTGTATCACACAAGCGATGGGAACTGTCTGTAATAAAGTGACATTTGTGACAATTCAAGCAGATAAATTTCTTATACATACAGGTTTACATGTAAGAAGAAAGGAACAGGTTTTATTTATGAATGGAAGAAATAAATGTAAACCAATTGTGATCCCCCTCACCACAGCCAAATAAAGGTCCGTTTGAGAAATTGCATAATAATTGGAAGACATATCGCTTCGATCTTCTAGCAGTTTCTTTATCAAGGGCAGACTGGGCAAGTGCAGGTATCAAATCTGAATATTCATAAACTTAACCAGTCTTACAACTTAAAGCAGCATTTTGCATCCTTTTCTATGATTTTTCTCAACCTCACGGACTCCACTATGCCATACCGACATACATAACTAGCTTATCTATTTAAAACTTACTTCAAATGGTGACATAAAAGTCGAAAAATTTGCAACTTTCAACTTATATATGTATATTTTCCGCTGGGATCCCAATAAACCTTGCCCATAATATGAATATTGAAACACTACGAACGTCATTGACCAATACGTAATACATCACCATGCTTGATTTGTGTACAGTCTTTATGGCAGTTGTACCAGGGAGTTCTATAACAACTCCCTGGTTGTACCATGGAGGTTTTTACCTCCATGGTTGTACCAACGCAAAGTCTTGAATCTTTTTTTAGCAACGGCTCATAACTAAACCTGCATCTCTGATTGGTTGAATTCAAACTAGTGGGTTTGGGGGAACTGTATTCGATTAATTTTAAATGTGGAATTTGTCGTGGACACTTTTCTCATTATCTGCAAATATCCTTAATTACTCGCCAATTAACGTTGGCGGCAGGGAAAAACTTGGCTTATATCTTAGTTTGCTGTTGTGTGATATATGTAAAAAACTCGATGGACATGTCAAAAAAGTAGAAAACGGCGACCAATGCAAAATGCTGCTTTAAAGAGATGGTAATTTTAAATGACCTTTTCAGGAGTTTATGTCTAATCACAGAATTTTTCTTTAATTGATGGTATAGTCTTATCTCATTTAATTTTGGTCTTCTCCTGACAAACATTTGTAAACTTAGAAAGGCACGTTTTGAATATTTGATGGCCAACCAAAACTAGCATCATCATAACGGACTATTTTGTCTTGAATGAATTCAACAATTTAATTTTGCACACATTTGGTACAGTTTCTGTCACTGCAGTACAGACAGTCTTCCTCCAGCTTGATACTTCCTTGTGTGTGTTTCTTATCCTAATTCTTTAGGCTCATTCAATCCCTGATTCAGGCTTTCAGATGGAAAAAAAACTTGACACAGAGCTGAAGTATTTCTGAAATAAATGTTGCTCTTACCTGGTAGACTGCCTGGTAGGTTTTACTACAGTAGAAGTAGGGTCATTTTCATCCTGGATGGTCTTCTTCCGTCGAGTCGTGGTCGCACGTTTGGTCTTTTTGGCAGTGGCGGTCTTCTTTCTTGTCCTTCCCTTCTGAAATGCAAAACAAGAAAAGAGAAACATATCTTATCAATGTTCACCTACGGCATGCCTGTTTCCATTTCAATGTTGGTACAAACAAAATGTGAAATATATTTATTGTCAGTTCAACACGATGGAACATAGGTAGTAGAATGCAAACTTAAACAGGGATGAGGTTTTGTTAAGTTCTTCTTATAAAAGTCAAATATATGTTAGAAACATTCTTTTCAACATCCATACTGAAATTAAACACATCTTTTGTTTTGGAAAATATCAGTGTTGTAGTCTAGTCCAGAACATCCTAGTCCAACTCCTTGGCATCCATCTGAACCTGAGTCCAAGTCCTTGGTATCCGACTTCAGGTCTTTAGAAAATGGACTAGAGTCGCGACTCAAGCCCATGTCCTAAATCAAGTACTACTTTACATCACTGGTTGGCATAAATGGAGCTGCTTTAAGAATCTAGCACTGTTACCTGATTACTTTGACATCAATTTTGAGCAAAAGTGAATTATTACAATTGCAAATATGCCATACATGCAAGGTAGGAATTTAATGCATAACTTCATCAGAATTTGAACAGGTTTTTTTTTTATACATTAAATTCAACCTCTGAACTATTTCATTAAACAACTATTAAATCATAAATAAAAAGCAAACTAATTATAGATTTTGTCTTCACATGTTTTGGAGATGTGTTATGCTGCAATCACAACACAAAGCTTCAAGAATCCAGCACTGCCCTCTATTTTTTAAGAACATAAAGTCCCTCAATACTGACCTTGTTCTGTGTTGAGGTTCCATCTTTTAAGGGTGCTGTGTCTGTTTGTAACTGTTCTGCTAAAAGCTTGTCTACGCTACTACTGACTTCCTCCTTGATTTCATCGACTTCTTTCTCACCTGCAGCAGGAGGGGTGATAAAAACATGCAAAGAAAATCTTTTATGGGTAAGATAATAATTTTGAACCACTGACCAGTATGCAGACCAGGTCACAGAGGTGATATTCAAATCATTTTCATAACATTGATAAAGTACTATGAGACACAGAGAGAGAATGCACAAAATAACTTTGATCATAAATATTATAAAAGTTAAATTGTTGTTAGTTAAATACTTATATCATGTATGTATTTAAATTTTCATGTTTGTGCTACAAGATTGGAACCGGATATGGAGTGACACGATACTGACACGTGTAATGGAGAAGGTTCATGAGTTTATGCAAAGTAAGCTAAAAGTAAGCAATGCAAAAGTAAGCAATGCAAAGTAAGCTACATGTGGAAACTGTTCTTCTCTCATCGTTAAAGATGAACTTACAATATAACGTAGACATCCAGCCTTAGCCTAGCCAGTACTATAACAAATCCAACTTGTATTGCTAAGTAGGCTCTATGTTACAGGTGTAGGAGTAAGACAAACATATATATGCTAAAGGCCAAGACAAAACTGAAAAATGTAGATGTTTGTCCTGAAAACATTACCAGGGTCTTAAAAATACAATATTAATGCAACAAACATCAATATAGTCTCTACTTAAAGGAGACACAAACCCGACCGTCACTATTGATTTATGTGATAGAGTTACCTGACATGAGCAATTCCCACCATACATCGAAGAGATATCTCATTCTAGTTTGGAGATATCTCAGATTTGGTGCTCCTTCACAGACAATGGTGATGACTTGATCAAGTCTAAATATGCCATCACTGAGCCACAAGTCTGTTATGACAAGTTATTCGACTTACCAAAGAGTTCAGACCTCTTCATATCTCTTATATGACTTGGTAACCTCAGAATCTCAAGATTAAAAGCATGATGAATACTACTGCAGAGGGACTTCATCTGTGACCTCATTGCTTTCACTCTCTTCTCAACTATGAAAATAAAATGAACATATATTCAGCCTGCATGAAGCACACACTATTGTGTCTTGGTGAAAATGATTCATACATTGCCTAGTGACCCTTACTACGGTACATGATAATGAGAACACAAGCCCAGAAGTAACAAATAAGTAACTTGAAATTTTTACAGGGATTTCAAATTTAATGGGGTTTGTTTAGCAGACCATAAAGAAAACACTGAGAAATTTCTATACCATAGCAGCTAGATGCATCTTGCATAATATGTAGATCTTTAATTTTGAATAGCAGTTTGACATGTGAAACTAGAAAACATTATGTATTCCATGGCTCATTCCAAATGGTATTGACCAAACTATTTTAGTAAATAATTAATGTGTCAAAAGTTCTAGCATTACAAAATTTGATTTATTTTTTATGTCATGCATAAACATTCATCACTGCTTCAGCCAAACAGTATCTAGATTATTACATATGTCAAAGTTCACTTATCTGAAGCTGACCAGAATGTGTAAGGCCAATCTGGCAAATTTATTTTGGCTCTGAAGACTACATGTCACAGACTAACAGTGTAAGTGTCTTGTTACTACTCTGATATCATACACTCTTTGCTTAAATATATGCTTGTTTAACATTTATAAACATGGTGAGCCAACTAGGAATAGGTTCATACAAATCACACCAAAAATCCAATAAAACAATTGTCATGTTTGTTAAAAATGAGGCAATGAGATTTGAAAATTAATCCCCACAATCATGTTACATAATTTGGACAGTAATCAGTACTAATAAGTAATATAGCCAGATTGCGTTACCTTCAATGTCAAAATCTTTCAGGAAGCCATCGAGTCGATCTTTCTCTTCATCCTCTGGCATGGAATGAGAGCTGTCATCGTCCGGCTGCTTTGGTTTGCTGCGATGAGTCAGCTTTGTTCTCCTTTTACGAGGCATATTGTCTGTGTTAAGTTATCTAGGAAAGGAACACAATATGTACACTGAGTACAGTGCTCATCTTCAAAGTTACCATAACACCTGGGCATGAACCTTAATGGAAGCCTTGAATTTGAAGGGTGCTCTGGACCTGGACTCTGGAGAAGTGGTCTAACCTCTAGGACTAGCCTAATTGTTTCCAAAATCCAGACTGAGACTGAATGGAAAAATCAAATGTTTCTCCAGCCCATAGGGCCTAAGATATAGTCAGTATTGCGCATTTCGGACACCTGCGAATTTCGGACACCCCTAAGAAATACACGATTTCACCATGACAACCTACAGGAAGAGCCAAATTTCACCAAAAAGTACAAAGCTACAGTTATTTTCTCTCCAAAATGACCCGTGTGCAAGTAAATACTTACATATTTGTCAATAAAATGACGAAGATCTATGAAGTCTGTTATAATTACTGAAAGAGCAACTGCGCCACCAATTTTATCACCAGCGCCACACTGTGGGACTGTGTGTCCGAAAATTCGCAATACTCTAGCAAAGAAATACCAGTTCCACAATCACAAGAACCTTCTTGGAATACAACGTGAAAACAGTTTGCAGGAAAGAAAGTTTGGCCGTGTATCGTAATATAACACACTTCTCCCACCATATCAAGTACATTTTCAGGTGATTTATACCAGAAGATATAGTTTTGGGGTGTTTTAAGGCTTAGGTGTCCGGAATTCGAAGTGTCCATGCTACTGACAATGGAGGTGGGCAGCTAGTCAGGCCACAAAATTCAGGCTATTAACTGGTCCAATGTCAGTGTATGTTGCAGTGCAGAGTAACTCGAAATGTATGGCCTGAACAGGCAGTGTAAAACCAGCCTAGGCATAGGCCTAGTTCAAGGAAAATGCAAGGAGGAATTTGATTAAGCCAGTGGCAGTAGCTCTAGTCTTACCCCTAGTCTAGACCAACGATGTTATGCATTGCTATTTTTTTTAACAAGGGGATGAAACTGAAATGCAACTCTAAATAATGTACAGTGTAATGACGGACTTACATAGCCTAGACCTAAGCGCTCCGAAATTAGCCTAATGTTATGTCTCACAGAGACTACTGAGTGCGAAAATGCTTCAAGGCCTAGGCTAGGCCTATCCTAGGCTCGATTTTACACAGATTTTATAGAGCCTATCGTTAAGTTAGGATAACTTTTCAACATTTATCGTACCGTTTCTTACGTACTGCAGCAGAATAGCTACTATTTGTCGATACAAGAAATGAGATTAACTTTGAAGTATATGAAATAGTGCACCACTACTTACAATTTATTATTTGTACTTTCTTCTGAAAATGGAAAATTGGAATTTTGGTTTGATGGCATTTAAACAACGAGCAATAATCCACCGCTCCGTTCTAACCAATCAAAATGCTTTATTATGTTTCCGTTGTAGCCCGATGTTTAGTTTACGAATAGCACCCTCACTTTACAAACAGAAATTTCCGCGCGAGGTTGGATACCCCTCGGGTAGGATATCTTTTCACGAAATGCCGGTTATTTATACCGATATTTTGACTTATACGCTACTTCGACTATATTGAGTTTTTGAATAATTATCTACATTTTTTTCTACATTATCTTACCGTTTCGACTATTTTTCCAAACTTTAACTTTTTCTCAATTTAAATTTTCGACAATTTTCTTAACGATTGTTATATGTCTTTTCATTGTAAACATCGTAATATATGCTTGAAAATGGAAAAATAAATCAAATCAAATCTCGAAATTTCGTACCCAAAATTTCATTTTCGGATCTCAAAAGTTGCTGTTTCCTCAAAATTCAGTTATTTCATTCCAATTTCTTTTAAATTTTGATTGGAAATCTTCAACTGTCATATCCGAACTTTGGAGTTTTTATCTCAAAATATATACCGACTATCCTTTGTTATATTGTTTTAGTGAAAGTTCAATTGTTTGTATTGAATATTTAAATGGTTTATATGCAACTTTCAGAGTTTCATTTGACCTCTATTGACGAGAAAACTAGTCGAAAAGTCGACGGATAATGAGAAATATGAAATCAAAATTGATCATTTCATTGTCTGTGTGGTGACGCATGTTCAAACACACTTGATCGACCAAAACAGAAGAGAAGTAACCCTCCTTTCAAGAAATAAGGTCTCCAAAGTACAAAAGTGTGTTTGTAGCGAGCGGGGGGAGACGAAAAGCCATAGTGTCCACAGATACAAAAAGTGGGAGAATATCCCCCACCTCCCACCTACGCTCATGAGTATTCATTGTCAGTCTCGCTATATATATATATA
>KN890347.1:0-31815 GCA_000934455.1 Apostichopus parvimensis
GGTCCTTCCACGGCAAGGTGAAGTTAAACACTGACACTAAGTGGTGAATTAGACGATCTCATGGGAGACCGACCTCTGTATGTTACGTAAGAGATAATCATAAGTTTGGTTTCAAACCTTGCATCTTTTATTCTATCGATAGGTAAGCATCTTTTGGAATCAAAATAATAACTGTGTAATTGAATAATGTTACAATATTTTCATACTTACCTCTTATCTTATTTAGCATCATGTTCAATTACAAGAAATGATCTGCAGCTATGATTTTGTTCATATCTGAAATGATATATATATGCTTCTCTGTAACTTACTGCGACTTAGATTAATAACATGCATACTACTTCGGGCAGTATAAAAGTTACAACTAAATATGTAATATTATTTGCTTGTCATTATTTGAAGGAATACGCAGAAATCTAGATGCAAAGAATAATCCACAATTTCAATTTTAATATCATAATGGATTATTTGCTTTAGCATTAAAGACCCGAACGAGAGATATTTCCGAATGCCGAAATTTGAATTATTGTATTGTCACTGTCGCTCTCTGTATAATAATTAATATATTCAGAGTCTAAGTTCTCAGTATTCTGTCAGGGAAAGAGACCTAGTTATGTGGACAATCTAGACGATTTATATAAGTCTTATAACTGATTGATATTATCCATAATGTCAACATGGTGCTATTATCATGCAGAGACACGTGGAAAAAGATGTAACCATATATGCTTACAGGGAATTCTTTGTCGACGCTAGAGTTGAGTTTACACAAGGCACCCTTAAGTGTTAACAGTTGTAACAACATCATAACTGACACCGGTATTTTAGTATCGCATTTCAATGAGAGAACGTAAATATTTAATACAGGGGATTTGTCTTTGAAATAATAGTTACTTCAGTTAAATAGAGCATCCAAATAAAACCCATCAAAACAAACGATTTCCCAACCCGGTGTTAATCGATCCCTTAATATATGATTGTAGCGTTGTATATTAGATAATGGTTTTATTGTTAGCATAAAAGGACTTTTGGAATTAAATTTTGATTGATTGTTGAGAATCGCTTTTATCCACAATTGTTAACAGATGGAAGTTCGTGGTTTCCTTCCGATGCAACCACATCAGAAACAAAATTATTCATCTTCGACAACACAAGGTAGGATTAATCCATTAAATTCACTGTCTAGGATGTTACTTATTTAATCATAAACCTGTTCATTTGTCTGTGTTGAAACATGCCTATAGCATGGTAATGTATGATTAAATCCATAGAAGGTACTAGTTGAACTAACACAATGTAAAGAATTTGAGAGAAAAAATGTTAATGAGGAAATGATACGTTCCGTTTGTAAATTTAAGGTCCTTTAAATTCGAAGTCAACTTTTAACACACTCCAATGTTTCTGTATACTTACAAACTAACAGATGTCCGGATATGTTGTTGTTCTGTTTCTCGCCTTTTTTTTCTCAAAAGATATGACATTTTGTAAGTTTTCTCGTGATTATTTGAACGCTTCATGGAAGAAAATGTATGAAGTATAAAGCCATATAGTAAACCCATGTCATTCTCGCGTCCAGTGCACGTCAATATGTCAAACCTGAATGTTCTTAGTTATTTTTATGATGATGCGCTTTGGTGTAAATCTTGAACGCCTTGCACTGTTTCCTTTTCTCCATGGCACATGCGTAAAATATTTCAAAATCTAATTATATATGAAAATGGCGACATTTTCAAGACAATGAAACGCCGAAATAACACTAATCGAGTCAATATTTAGTTGACTAGAAAACTAAAAAGAACATTTTATTCCTTATTTTTTGTTTGCCTATGTGTTGCTACTTTCTCTCCAAGACAGGATAACTTAAAGACAAAAACACACAAAGGAAAAACGGCAGCAGTAATGTGTTCTGAAGTTATTTTGATTGGAACAAAATATACAAAATAACTCCGTGAAAGCTTTTCTGTTTTTAACTTCTTTTTCATTTCTATCTTCTTCTTGTTGAATTTGGTAATATTTCCATTAACTCCTTTACATTATATGAAACATCGTAAGTGGCGAAAGCACATATTCTATTTAATTTTAGAAAACTGTAAAGGAAAAGAAAAAATGAAACGAAAAATCCATGTTCGTACTTCAATGACGCTGTAGTGTGTTCTTTCAAATACCTCTCTATAGAACTGAAGAAAAAAACATGTCTAGTGCTTTATGAAGTCTTACAAAATGCCTTACAATTGATAAGATCTATAATAGAGGGAGCCCTGTACCTTCACGGTGGGGAGAATCACTGTATTTTAACTTAATCGGTCCTTTTTTATTTAAAGAAATGTCAGCCAAGACAGAGCCTGCTGGGCAAATATACCAAACAACTTGATCCACTCACAACCACAATACCGCGGTGTGATCATGACGGTATCACCACAATAGATTTTTGTCTGTAGATCATTTTGTGTTTGTTTACATAATGATATGATTTCACAATATAATGTTCGTAATATCCTCATTACAATGCTAGCACTATTTATAAAGCATATATATACAGCAAAATCATTTTCCAACATACAGAAGCCTTGGCACACGTGTGCGCCTTTTGTGACCATTAACCAACGCACTAAGTCTACGGCGACATCATTACTGTTAGCTGACGATAAAAGATGATACAAGATAAAAGTAAACTTTCCGTCTAAACACCCCCACCAGTACTTTACATACGTCACCGTTACGTCACTTTCCAAAAAAAATAAGGGTACAATGTAATATAAATTAACCGACTGTTAATAATTCTCTTGTACATTGTGTTCAGTGGCGGAGCTAGGGGTATTGGTCAGGAGGGGCGAGAATGGTCTGTAGGGGCGCTTTCGACACTATCAGAGCCGTATGACACTATCTAAGCGGAGCGCCACCACTGGTTGGCGCGTAGCGTACAGAAAATTTTTGAGTAAAGATACTCCCTAGATCGCCGGAAATTACCCTTTCCGGGCCTGGCTAATTTGCAGATAAACGAAGAATAAATAGGTGTCATCGCCAAATTACACCAGCAAAATGTGACAAATGTCAATAAGTAGATGAGAGCGCAATAAAAAATTCAATAATCTAGAATAAGTAAAAAGTGGTAAAGAGCTGAAAAGGGCGCCAGCAGTCCATTTGAGTCCGTCAGGGGGGGCATCCGCCCCCCCCCCCTGACTGTATGGACGCTCCGCCACTGATTGTGTTTCTTAATTCATGCCGTATGATGATATCCTAAAAATAAGATATATTGTTAAGAAAATTAAAAAAAAAATGAATATTAAATAACATCGTGGTTAGGTTTTAAGTAAAAGGCAAATTGTCAAAACAGCCAAATACAGAGTCAGCCACGATGATGTAATATTCAGGGCGCTGTCCTCTTGATCTTCTTTCAACATGTCAACATATCGCGCCCTGGATCCATTATTGGGGGCCTCTGGTAAGTTTAGTATTTCACACATCATTCCATAAATGTCAACCTGTCAAAATAGTAATAAGAATAATACTCAAACTTTTAAATCACAGTAAGAGGGGGGTCTTTGAGGGAAGTTAGTGGCGCTATTCAATAATAGTAAGAGTAGTAAGATTATGGTTACATGACCTAAGGCTTATCTCATGTTGAATAATAATTTGCTAAAATTTACTAACGTTCAATATTTTGAGGGAACAAAAGAGGAAAGAAAAAAATAATATAAATCTTAGGTTAATGATGGTGTTCTAGTTCGTTTCTCTTTTAGATAGCCTAACAATAATTATTATTATTATAATGAAAATAAAGAAACCTTGAAAGATAATAATTAAAATATAATCATAAAAATCATCTATATTACCGAACTGATAGGAGATGCTCTGTACCCTTCTTTGAAGAAAGGTCCTTTAGCCATGAAATAGGACTTCATAGCCATATGCCTGGTATCATAGCCGTGTTGAGAGCCAAAGATGCGATCCACATCTTGTTGAATATTCAAAGGATCCTTTTCATCTGGGAGAAGAAGGGACATCGCATCCTGTAGTAATGAAAACGGAATGGAAGTGTGCAATATGTGACGCCTCTCTGAAACACAGTTTGTCGATTATAAATATTCTAATGGAAATAAAAAAATGACCATCAATATTTCATAAAGATTTTGAAAGACTGAATGTTTATAATGTCACTAAGCAGCGTTTCTCGTTGAAAATTAACAGGTTTTTTGTTGTGTGACCATCATATATTCTTGTAATATATTCAACGACTTATAATATAAGTGCCAACATTTAGAGTCACGAAATTTGTTTTTAATTGAAAAATGATAGCTGAAATATTACGCTTGAACTTAAATATTTATAATTAACAATAATTAATGTAGCAATGTGCTTAATTATCCGAGACAATTTGCAGGTTTATAATTCAATTGCTTACTACTGGCAAATGTATTTGTATGAACACCAACAACTGTTGACATGTATGTTACTTTGATCTATTACAGCTATGGTATACGTGAATGATATAAATGTTATGGATAACAATAATTGCTTCTTCCTATATTGCATTAATATGGACAAATTAAACATTTAGCGCACAATGTTTACCATGATCGCTCTGTTTTGTCGTTTAAACATACACTACATGATAACTTAGTAGCGTACAACCAGAGGCTGGGGGAGTGGTGTGGTAGGGAAATATGCCTCCACCTATCACAGAAATTATCAGGGACGAAACGGGGCAGGCAAACAGATTGATAAGAAGAAATACTTGACATCTTTAATATATTCGAGGAAGGAGCATGGGGACACGTGACTCCCCCCCCCCCTAAAATGTTCTTCCAAATAGTACATGCACTAAAAGTATACATAAGAGTAGTTAAAATTATGCAACTGATGGCACCAGTTTGCATCTACGCCTCCTTACAGATGCAAACTCTACTCAGACTTCACTCCCTGAGCCTAATTTCCCTCGACTATAATTCGACTTTGTAGCAGAGGATACTGTGTTGTGAAAAGTGATATCAATACAATATTAACTTAATTAAACCTATATAGTTAATTCCCTCATTCTTAAAGTGTGGACAAAAATATAGTTTTTCCACCTCACACGCGACTCCTGAGATGACATAGAGATAAAATTAAAACAAAACTGTTAGCAAACTGCTTTATCCACTAAAGAGCCTCTCTTTGTCCCTCTACAGTTTATCTCCTACCTCCCGTCTATCCCCTGTTGGATTCCTTCTTCTCTCCATCCCTTGTCTACTAATCCTCTTACATTTATCTCTTTTGTGTTCACCATGCTCATTAACCTGTCTGTATTCTGTGTGTGTTTTTCCCTTCTGTTACTGTAACTTGTCATTCAGGCTCTGAAGAAGATCCTGCTAGGATCGAAACTTCAGGCCAACTTACTTTAACACATGAAACAGAGATGGATAAGTTTAATGTAACTTACTGTGTAGATAAACCATCCTGGCTCTACGAATCCGAGGATTGGTAATATCCGCGGGTGGTTGGCGTAGTGGAGCCTCTCTGGGAATTCTGCCTTCTTGTAGATATTCAACCCCTCAACTTTGTCCTTTAAAGCGTCATACACCTGTTCAAAATACATTATATAGGTGAATATATATATTTGAAATTGTAATGAGTTGGAAGATCTAGAACAGTGATAAAACATTCAGCCTCCATCGGGATTCGAAACCAGTGCCGTCCGCTGTATATACTGACAACCTAACAACCATCTAGACCATGGACACTTATTGTATGTCCAGAGGTTCGGAACCAGAAATGGAAGGTCGTCATTTTAGTGCAGGGTTTTGCCACCTGTATCGAACAATGTTAGTACGGTTTTGGTGACATATTTTGTCTTACTCTAGAGATCAATCATGATGCTAACCAACTCGAAACCATTAGGGAAAGGTCTTACATAAGCTGCCTCCTGAGTCACTTTGGGACAAGTTTTTTTCACCATGGCCTCTTTCGCGCTTTTTATTTTTCCTTTTAGTTTATATCATGAAAATGAATGTGTAAAAGTAAGTTGGCCTGACGTTTCATCATGAAAATGAGAATACATTATTCTCTGTCACATACTTATCACGCGTCCATTCCATAAGATGCCCTTTAATTGAGCGTGGTGTATCCCATGAGTGCCCCCCCCCCTCCCCCACCCCCATCCTCTCCTTCCAGCATATTATACAATCTGAGGTTGATGCTTCACTGCATAAAATACAACCTGAATGGTTTGTCGAGGATTTTAACATAGCAGAATATAAAGCAAATTGTCCCACGGGGGTCGAACCGAACAGCATACCCCTACCAGGTAAGCCGACGTATAGATAGGACGGTAACCTTGCATCATGTACAGGGGTCTACCACAAGGAAACCCGCTGAGGTCGAAACCTACGCACATAATGCAACAAAGAAATCTAGCAGCTTATAATGAGACAAGGTCACCGTTTACATTGAGAACGAACATTACACATTAAACAGGAAACTAACATTTTACCGTCTAATACTGGGCCGCGTGTGATATAAGGTAGCCTTAAAGTACTACCGACCAATTTGCCCCATATTCAGTAGATGTGTTGTATGTGATATAATATCATTCAAAATCTATTGAAATTTCTCGAAAAGCTATTTCGTTTCTATGATATACACATATGAATTTTTGATAAATGTGGGAAACTAATAAAATATGTGTAAACTAGGTTGTGCTCATCAAAATGTCTTATTTTAACCCTTAAGTTTCCCCAACTTACAATCCGACATATATCATTCGAGTAATGTGATGTTCCTCTTTTCAAAAAAGACATCAAAATATTTGTTTTAAATCACCTTAGGCCACAACCAATGTGTTCAGTGTCCTTGAAACAAAGGTTGCAAAAATCGGAATGAATAACATAACAGCAAATGAGGCAGTCAATCCCATTACATCATCAATGTGCATAATGAGCTAATGATTATGCATAAATTAAAACTAGATTTAAGAAAGGACTTGTAAAATGGTCAACTTTTGATGGGAGTTGCAGCTATCTTCATCATTTCTAATATGCATTAGAGTGATTAGGACAATGTTGCAGTATGTAGGTGTCCTTATACCTATACTAGGCCGAACTATAGCATCGATACAGGGCATGTGGGGGGAAGGGAGGGGTGGTATTAGCAGGGTTGACTTACTAGATCAAACATAACAAAAGTCAGCCTATGATACTTTACCTTATCCATTTTTCCTTCTTTTGGAAGGAGCTGAAAGGTTGGTCCATAGTTTGCCATGTGGAAGTCCAGATCGGTTTCATTGATATAATCGAATAACCGGATTTGTTTGCCCCGTCGGAAGTTGATGTGACCATGATCGCTGACCATTATTACATTGAGAATATCGGTTAAACCGTTTTCTTCTATTAAGTCGAATAATTTTTGAACATTGGAATCAATGATATCCAACGAAGCCTTAACAGCAGGAGAATCGGTACCGAAAATATGCGATATTGTGTCCGGTTTATCGGCATAAAGAAGAACGAGGTCGAAATCATCTTCGATTAACCATTCCATCGCCAAATCGATCCGCTCAGAGAGAGGCATGTTCCACCACCACCAAGAGTCACTCGGTATGATCTTGTCCGGTACGATACCCTTGACCTCTTTCATACCGCCAGGGTACATGATGTTCCCGACAGACAAACCGTTAAGCTTAGCTGTTACCCATATCGGTTCGGCACCGGTATCCCACCATTCGGAAACGTTGAGTGTTGCTGAGTAACTTGTCGTCCTGCTTCCGGTTTCTGGATCGTAGTAGAGGTTATGGACTACTCCGTGACATTCCGGATGCAAACCTTTTGAAATAGGAAACATTAATATTCATTATAGTTTGTTAAATATTTGCATATGGTTTTAATATTTTAAGGGTAAAATCAGTATGTTTCAGCGTAGTCGTTCATCTTATACATGCTGAATTTTTATAGCAAGTAGCCTTTTACAGTAACGGCGCACTCAAACACACAGTGGACAATGTGTATAAGTCCTCTCATGGGCACCACTGTCCAAACCGGGGACAGGCAGTATCAGTTCTCAACATTGGTATTCTACCATCCATACAGGGAACAAAAAGTGCACGAACACGCCCGAGACAATGATTGAACACCGGGGGACATACAGGGGACAGATAATGTAAGCACTAACCTCAATGTTGTCTACACCGGAAGGGGGGGGGGGGATGCGTGTGTAAGTATTCAACCGAGTGAACGCTATCCATACTAGGGTAGGAGTATAAATACTCATTATTGACACTGCTGTCCATACTGTGGACATGAAGTGTAAGTACTCGCCAGTGGCGATGATCTGCATACAGAGGACAGAGGTTGTAAGTCCTCACAAGAGGCAATGATGTCCACACTAGGGACACAGAGACTGTGTAATTTACTCAGGTCAGACAAAGGTACAGAGAGTGAATGAATGCACTCACTTTTCGTAATGATGTATATATGGGGTATCGCGAGGGGGTCAATACACTTACCTGTAGCGATGGTGTACATGCTGGGTGCTGAAAGTGACACAAAGGCTCCATCCATCCATTCTGCTCGCACTCCATTCATCTCGACGTTGTGAAAGGCAGGAAGCTCATATCCGAATTGATCATAGCGGAGTCCGTCAATTAGAAAGAGGAGCACCTTAGGCTGTTAGAAGAATAAAAAAACATAAAAGAAAACATTGCAATCATGAAAAATATAAGTAATAAACTACATGTAGACAAGATATGCCATTTCATCAGAAAATCTCATAAGGCAGTTATATGAAGTAATACATTTTCGGAGGTGCACAAATGACGCGAGTTTACGTATGAATTAGCGTTGCTTGTGCATCCTTATACAACTTTGTGTGGCTAGGGAGAAGATCATCAGGCTCCCTACCACCTTCTACCAACCCCCCCCCCTCCCCCACCCTCCCGTTCATCGATTCCATTCGATTTCGATCAAAATTGGTCAAGCTGCATGCCATGCAAGTTTTCATATCAGGGGAAGGGGTTCACATGTTGAAGTTATGGACTGCCGGCCTGGAAGAGGGGTGTAAGAAAAGGGGAGCTGCATCTCTCTCTTTTTTTGCAGAAACTTTTCTATCAGTAAGGGTGCTTAAATGCGAAAAGGTGCAATCGTTTCTAACTTGCAAAGAACATTTAATTTCACGACATTTAATTATGCCAGTAGACCTACAAAGAGTTTCTAATTTTTAATGAACATGATCAAGCTTTTAAAGATCAATTTTATTTACGCAACAAATATATTATATTCTAAATCATGCTGGGGATGAGGAGGTGTGGGGGTGAACTCCCTTGTGTCTTTTAGTTAGCTTTTTATATTTTATTGTTATTAAATATGTTTAGTATATATTTTTTGTATGTGCCTTCTTTTGGTCACTCTGTAAAATCTACAAAAATCGAATAATGCATTCATTACGTCTCCCAATTTATTATTTGCAAAACAAATTGAAAAGATTGTTAGTAGTGTATATAGTGGTATCTTCTTAACGCTAGGTCAAAGGAATTGCGTTACCTTTACCGCATACCATTAGGCTTCAGTGTAAACGAATGGCTGTGTAACCAATGAAATATGTTAAGAAGCCGTGTAGTCGGCCGTCAACCTCACAGCAGGATTGGATGGGAAGCACTGTAAGTTATATAACCTAATATATTAGGCTACTAAGTATGGTACCCGCTTTATGCCTATAATGCCGAACATAGAATGGACTAATTTAAACGAATGAGATTTAAAAGGATTTGAAGCATTAAACTCTATGAACATGGAAATAGTTTGATGAATTGTTGACGGGGTTCTAGAGGGGGGTATATCCGACCCCATCGAACTAGCCCCCCTCCCCCCACCCCATCTCTTGTAGGAGTATGAACTAAACATGAGGTATTATACTGTCCCGTTCTAAAGATGCTACACTTTTGTGTTTGTAGCGTCCGCGTTGACATTCAGGCAAACTTATTTTTCCATAAACCTAGTGAATGAAATCAATTAAAATGAGTAATCTTTGTCTTCCATCTCCAAAGACCTCTACCCCAACTCCCCCCCCCACCCGCCCCTCCCCACACCCCATATATCTGCATATCAGCTTTCGCCTGCTCCACGTTTCTCTCGTCCCCTGGATCAAAATTCAAATTCAGAGAATAACAAGACATTTAACCAATCAGAAACAAACAGAATTAAACAAATTTAATGAAAAGTTTTAGAAAAGTATAACAAATAGGTTATTTGGTTGGTGTAAAATATAAGCATATAGGACCAAGATACATATTTACGATATAACAACAAAAAGAAATGATAAAAATATTATTACGTTCCTTTGAATACCAAACGATAACGTATAGATAAAGAAAATCCTTTAAAAAAAATAAACAAAACGACTTGTTTTTACCTTCTGAGCCGTTATGGACGAAATCAAAAATAACGAACAAACGAATACAGCTTTCATAGTGTCCATGATACTTTGCTTATGAACTGTTCACGGTGCAATGAAATAACTATATGTTGGCTGCCAAAACAGCCAAGTAAAGTCATATTTATTTTAGTCACGGAGGCTTAACGTTAATTGGTTGCTAATTGTGTGTAATTTGTTTTTGTTTCTGTACTTTGGTAAATAAGCCGTATCAGTTACCATCGAGGAATCTATAAGTATCGTTTGTAACTAAAATATATTTAACTAATAAGTTAATTTACGTGATAAAAAAAATTGTCTATTATTACATTAGTGACTTGTAGGGTTTCGAAATCAAAGTTCAACAGCTAATTTTAGTTGTCTAAATGAGTGGATTATTAGTTTAAGTTATATGAAGGTATTGCTGGTTAAATATTATACAGGCTATAGGTATATAAGGCTGCCGCTTAGTTTTGACTATGTTTAGGAAAGCGATTTCTCTTTAATTCGTGCAATGTACGCTGTACATATTTTAAATTGTATGTCAGACTGACACAGAGGTCTTCACTTTATGTTTCTTGTGTTAGAAATAAATAATATGCTATGGAGTTATGAAGAATAACTTTATAATGAGGTTTTTCTTTCTTGATTGGTATTTGCTTTCGTTAGTACCGACTAATCGGTTAAGGGTACAAAGTACCCCGCTAGTTACTGAATGGTAGTTAATAACAACTTAGAATATGTCTAATCAAGGAGGCTGGTCTAATCTATACTGAAAGATCAAAGGTCTTATCTAATGGTGCTCTTTGAGTCTTATATGTGTTGATCTAGAGACGATAATCTGCTGGCAACTGTCGTAACCGACATCTACTTCCAAGGAAACGCAACAAAGTACAACAACGTTATCAGGAGTGGACCGAGGGTCGCGTGTGCGGGGCAGAGTTCGGCGGGTAGTGTTTATCAGTGGTTGCGCGGGTTGAGTTGCTGTCAAATCTGGCTTATGTGATACTAGCCATGCGCTACATATGTTTTGTGAAATGTTTAACCTGATGGTAACTTAGTTTCCACAAACTTTTGAAAACTTTTTGCCATTTGTCCATAGAATAATTCGTCACTGGGTGACGATACACCGTCCCGAAAAAGGGTACTTGCTTTATATGAGCGGTTTTTCAAATTTGATGCCCAAAACCTTGGATCTTCCATGGGAACTGAGCCGCGATTCACCAAGCCCCATAAAGAAATTAATAAATTATAAAAATAAAATAACTTTGTCTGACCAGAGGACGATTTCCAACCTCATTAAAACATAACTTCAAAACATAAGTCAAGGAAGAGTCATAAATCAAGGAAGAGGGATACACCTCCTGGGCCCAGGTCAATGGTGTATATATGTGTGTGGGTAGGGGGTGGGGCGGGTACCGTAGGAATGTGGATAGAGAGGAGTGTATTCTCACGATATTTATATACTTAGGGGGTGGGGAGGTTTCAGAAAGGGGCACCCGTGACCTCATTTTCCCCAGGGGACCGACTAGGCTCTCGACGCTTCTAAATCTGGACGACTGAGAAATTCAGACACATTAATGTCAAAACAAATATATCAATAAACTGTATATGAATATGTACAAGCAGTGCTTTGTGAATTTATTTGGTCATCACCGTATATAATAGCTAAGAAACTCGTGATCGCACCAGTGCCTCCCCATTCAACACTTAAGGCACAATATAACAGACAGGTGTTCACATGTGAATTTTTTTTAAATTTCAGTTAATTAAATTTTTCAACAAACAATTTTTCGATATCTCCTGTGTGATATTTTTCGTATCCATCACCCGGGTGGTTCACATTTTTACATGATATCATATTATACCTGAATATATATGAGGCAATCTCCAAGAAGGCAACAATTTGAGCTCTCTAAGCAACTTATACTTTAAACTACCCTGGTGGTTGAAAATGTTTGTAGTTTTTACCACTTTGCCAAAGGTTTACAACAACTGGTGGGGAAAAAATAAAGTTTCATTGGAATGGTCCCCCAGTGTATTTCGAATATAATATCAAGAACTTTTCTACAAGAAGAATTGCATACATCTTTTACATGTGTATCACATTCAATTAATTTCCTTAATGAACGTCATGCTGACATTCTGTTATACTAATTAAACACATCGTTTTGGAGTGCCCGTGTTACAACCCAATATTCCACACAAATGTATATAATCGATAAATCATGTTGTTCATTCATGCATCATGCATTCCATCATGCATTCCATCATGCATTTTAATAACATTGAAGACGCTCATGAAGGAGTTTCATACAGTAGGTAATATAATGTAAATCCGTATGAGGTAAACACAGTCACATCAGCTTTTCAGTAGAAAGCACAAAAAAAACAACAAAAAAAACCCAGTATTTGAAATATAGGAAGACTGATTTTTGCACCCGTCTCCACCAAGCACCGACAAGGGAAATGACCCTAACACCTATGATCATTAAATCCGATAACGAAATATTATGATATTAATTTCTACCAAGCTGACCAAAAGCCAACAGCCTCATTCCACACTTATTCAACCAAACACCTCTAAATGAGCTAACTTCAAAGAGGCATTTTAAGTTGGCTTCTAAATATTCCATATTTAATATTTACACATGGCCGGATACCTCTACTTCTAATATAAGAGCTCCATGGTGGTTGAAGTCATTTAGTTTTTCCTATTGTAGCGAGTTACTTCGTTAATAATATGTACAGAATTCTGTGGCCCACAATTTAAATGCATTATGGGTTGCATTGTTTTTTTTTTGGTTTCATTTACAAACTGTAAATCTAAGGTCGTGGTTCGTGGAATGGTTTTGGCCGATAAAAAACAAATTTCTTCGTCTCAAGTAGCTTATTTTCCTTAAATGTTTTTCTACGTCATATAAGAGGAATGTAGCAAATTTAATGCAAAATTCGGTTTTCAAGAGAAATATACGATGCGATTATTAACACAAAAGGTTTTAGTGCAACTTAACACAAATTTGGTACGACACATTTCAACACAAATAGGTGAGATTAACTATAACAATATAAATTGGTAAGACATATTTAGCAGAGAAGGCAAGCTATTAACTTAACAGATATTGGCAAAAGACATTAAATATAAATTTAGGTAAGTTTCACACCTTAGTTTAACAGAAATTGGTACTTAACATAAATAACAAAAAAAGGTAAGTTAAACTTACCAGAAGTGGTAACACACATTTAAAATGAAAAAGGAAAGCTGTTACCTCTAGAGGACTATATTACACTATTAGCACAATGGGCTGAGTCGTGAGAGACATTTCAAGACAAATTTGCTGATTTGAACTTCACAAGAGGACAGGGAGATAGATTAGGATTAAAAACAAAGAATAAATCATAATCAAGGATGATCCACCAGTGATAGGAGGAAGAGGACGCAAAGGGACGTAATAAATAAAATAAGTAAGAACCTCTGAGATAACTTTACCGGGATAATGTGGTCTCGTCATGTCATATTTAGAGTTATGATGTTAGACAGCCTCTTTAAGAAGTAAATCAAAATGTTAGCACAGTTTCAGCACAAACAGTGATGGAGTTTAAAGGTATTTGTCAATTGGGAAGGTTTGGGAGTGACGATGAAGTAGGGGGTGGATTAAGATGGAGGTGTGGGGGAGGGGGCGGGGGAAAACAAATATATGTTCATTCTAACCGATAGCTCACAGCCTCAAATGGACTGGACCAATTTTGTTGGCGTTCCAGGAAGCCCTTTTGGAGTAAATGCTTATACCAAATAAATCTGACAAAAGTTTTTTTTTTTTTAAACCAAATTGGAAATGCCCAAGGAGAGGGAAATCCTCAAATACTATTATCAAGGTTTCAGGTGAAGGATGTTCTGATAAATTAGGAAAGCTCTTGTTTTTTCCAAGATATAACAACAAATAGGGAATGAATATTTAACTTTGAACTATGAAAGTACAGCCCGAACCAGCAGAGGTATCCTCGCAACAAAATCATTCCAGAATCGTTTCTCAGAAGGATGAGACCGCTCAATTTTCAGGGTTAAAAAAGAGTTACCCTGGTAGATAGAGGTTTCAATACTATAAATCTTAAGTCTGACATCCTATTAACATTTGTCACTTTTTTTACCATTACTACCCAAAAGAAGATTGACTAACGGTTTCAAAGTAAGAGACAAAGTTACTTAAATTAGCCTCACGCTTAATAACCGGTCTTAATTAATAATTAATATTTAATTAATAATTAATTAATAATAATAAAGATACCAAATAAAATAAAAAAGTGTCAGTCAGCCATTGCTTAAAATATACAGACATACAAACAGACAGAGATGAAGACACACAGACATGCCAATGTCTGAAAATGTAACAGAATTAATAGCACTTAGTATCCAAAGATTACCCAAATGTATAAAAAAATAAGAACAGACATTTAAATGTGAGAAGAGCCTTTGATTGAGCCTTTGAAGAGCCTTTGTTCCCTTTGAGCTCTTAAAGACAATACAGTGTATGAACCTCTATGAAAGACATGTCCTACAATATCAAACTAAAACCTCTCAAGCCTTTTGTAAACATGTCTAACAACATCAATTAACTTTCGTTTTGTTAACATAGAATAAAAACAAAGGAAGATCTGAACAGCCAAAAACAAAATTAGAAATCAAAATACTTGCTCAATTAGATCCAAATTTGAATAACTTCTACAGCCTGACATTATCTCCGTTTATAGTGAATGGAGATTGTTGGCAATTGTCTCTTTGAGTAACCAATATATCTTCACTTACTTCATAAACACAACCCAACGAACTTGCGAACAATGGTAGAAGTTTACATGGAAGCACTAGACTTTCTTTGATACAAGCACATCCCAGCTCTGTTTAACTACCAACAGCACTTTTAGTTAAGTATCATTAGCACACATACACATGCCCCCAACATACACAGACACATAAAAACACCACCATTTGAATATTTTACCAAATCGGAAGATTTCAAAAGTGTTGCACTTTTGAGCCTTCCACCAGAGCCGAAACCAAGCATTTACCATGATTATTTTACATTCTCTATGCTAGTTTCTACTCATGTCTACATCAGCTAATGGATGAATTTGTACATGTAACATAGACACATAAGTGCCGGTACTCAATACATACGTAGTTAATATTTCAGAATCGATTTAAACATAATATTTTACCCTGTTGAGTTCAGAAACTGTGACTTTGATCCGTAGAAATGAAAACTTCTTTATAATGTTATCCAGACGGAAGATATACAACGAGTCTCCCGTCAGTATTTGCCGAGCACCATCGCAAGTAATGCCATTCTGACGTACATACCGCACTCTGCTTGTCTGAAGTAGGCGGCCCGTGGATCCGAGTCGACTTCAACGCTACCAAGGAAAGATTGCAGAATGGGGTATTATTTAATGAACAAATACAAAAAATGGACATGGTTTGTACAACATTTATAAATCAGAGTATAGGTGTTCTTATTGCTTAATACCTGGTGAAGAGAGACCTCAGAATTGAGTAATCCACATCACCCAGCCGCATGCCATAAGTCACGGACATCAAGGACCCTAATGTAGTATTTAATTACATGAGTCTTACTGCAACTTGGACTTGACCTGAACAAATCAGACAATTCTGAATTCTCTCATTTAGAGATTGGTAAGTTCGGATGTAAAAGTACTAGTTGAACATTTGGCGGTCGGACAAAAGTTAACGGTATGTAAGGTATGAGAGTAGTTATTATTGCCTATCTGCTGTACCCTGTTTCTTCCATGCAAACACACAGATCTCTTGTATTCACCTAGTATCACTCACTATCCTTGAAAACCCCTCCACTTGAACACTTCTTTAAATTATAGAAATACTTCAGGATATTGCTAAGGCTGGATGCTTCCCGCTACTTTAAACACCAAACCAGCTACGCTATCGGGGCCAAGCTCTTCGATAGTTATCCAGATTGTCCCACCGCCCCTGCGGTCAGACGACCGGAGAGTGAAGACTGACCGACGACATCGATGAGCCCGAGACAACTGTTTCCTCTTAATGACCGGTGCATGCTGAAGACACATGCAACATCATTTACCTTCATTTGTAGACAATGGGCTGGTCAAGTCGTTTTTAACCCACCGGTCAGAGACAGATATCTTTCTGGTAAAATGCTACTGAATGTGTTATTGACTGTCCCTGACTGAGGATGACCTAATTAAAAGTGGCAAAAATATTGATGATTAGATCCTTCGTAGTTGTGCGTATTACACAACCAATCATGATCTATGATGTTATTATGGTCAAATTAAATCGGTTTTGCTCATTCTTACAGCCTACTTTACTTGGGAAACAAACTGAACACAATTGAGTTTGGCTAGTGGAAAGTGGTGGGATGGGATTCCTGAAATTTAAAGAGAGCAAGTGTTTCCCGATGCTCTTAAAACTCACCTGATCTCATCAACTCTTGGCAGTGGATGCATCAGTACCATTCTCTCCTTGGCTTTGGTCATCGTGTGGGGCGTCACCACGTAAAGGTTGCAGCACTGCCGAGCAAATTAACCCAACAAAAGTCAACAAAAAGTGAATTGAGAAAAGAGATGAATCTCGAAATCTCACGTCAAATTCAAAATCAGAAATTGCAAATGTGAAATACTTTATATTATGATATTAAAAGCAGTAGATATTTATTCTCCTGCGGTCAGAATTTTGTAAGACACAGCATAAAGCTGAAATCAAATGGTCTTCTGCAAAATAGAAATTATGTTCAAACCGGAAACTAGTTAAACTATTTGAACGAATGTTTTCCTTTTCTTGTTTCGACCTAACGTTACGATGCGGGTTCATACATCCATACGCTACTTCATCCAAACCAGATAAACTAAACGTAGAATGCAATAATGTTCAAAACGAAATGGACACGAACAATGATAACCAGAAGCGAGTGTTGCAACACCTCCCCCAACCCTATCACCCAACTTACCATCTCGCCCACAACCCCCCCCCCCCACCCCTGCATCACCCAATTCACACAAGCTAAAATTCAAACTAATCTTAACAGTACATTCTGTTGAAATCTGTACAAACTTGTCACACATAATTTGCTGAGTAGCTTGTTCTCTTTCTTCTTCTCTATGGAAACTGACAAAAACTCATTTGCTGTAATCATTTTTTCTTCTTATCTTTTGCAAGATTCCCTCGACACTCTTTGAGAGACTTGGTACTTGCGAAAAACTAACCCTTTTGTATTCCTCTTCGTTCTCGAATCTCTCTCGTTGTATTCTTGTCATGTACAAGACATCTGTGTCGGGCAAAGCTGCCTCAAGACTGCTGAATTCTTCCTACAGGTGAAAAGGAACATCGTAAAACTTCATCATCACTAGTAAAACGGCTGTTTGTACTGTACAAAACTAAGACACCGCCTCTTAGAAACCGTTCACAGAATTAACAATTTCAATTAGCCAGAAATCAATGACACCATTCGATTTCTTAAAATTTGACATGCAACTCTTGAGACTACTAGACGTTATTCTAGGTGGTATTCTTGGCTTTTTGTCTACTCAATGAATGAACTCTTCAAAACCTGCTCTGGTGAGATAGTTCACTTCTGTAGTATTTTTGCCACATGTCTTGACATGTATCTTTGGTACTTTGTCACTTTTTACCACCTGCTATTATAATGCCTTTAAATATTCAATGCACCACTAACTAAACCCATTTGAATAGCCACATCGATCAACAATGTGACGATAGTTCCCAGTGGTCAATTCAAGAGAAAACAAAAACAAAAATTGCCAGAAGACTCAAACTACTGCCTTTAGATTGTCCCTACTAAGATGAGTGATGAGCCTGAGGTAATCAAAAATCACAGAACTTTGCAAAAATTGCGGTATATGCTCCAATTTGCGTATGCTACAGTGTGTTAGGATAATAGTTTTTGTCCCCGAGGTAGAAAAGTAATCACGGATATTCCGCGAATTCGTGGGAAAAGCTCATGCCTGTAAGATGAGGGCAGGTTCACACATTGTAATGAGATGCCATTGATGATTTATGAACAAACAAAATTAAGTGTTTACAACAAAGAAACGGTTAGTCTAAAATGAGACCGTTGTTTACCTGTGGAATCCCTTTACCACTGACGTAGTCCTTGACGGCCTGAGGCATCTTGAGATTGGGGGGAGAGACGTATCTGAGATTGACCCGATACAGCGTCAGAAGTCTGGACAAGGAATGGACCGTTCGACCGTGTTTGAGGTCACCGACCATTGTAATCTGGACAACGGCAGAGATACATATACGCAAATGATTGACGATTGTTTTCTAGGTTCCCCGCCCCCCATAAGTGGCAGCGGAGAATGTGATAACTTCATGCAATTCCCAATAATGAAAGAATATGAATCCAGAAAAGTGATATTAACTTTAGCCAAAGGGTCACTTGCAAATGGCCCTGGGTTAGGTACAACAAAGGTACAACTGGGCTAGGTGCAACAAAGAAAGGATGTAATATAAATGATATTCATGAAACTTCACTAAGAAGATTTCTTGCCTGCTGATATGACTAAAAGAATTTCAAAAATGTCAATGGCATGATAGCACATCTCAAACACTAATCCACAGAAGGATGTCAATACTAAAATTTTGTCGTTCAAAAAAAAAATTGAATTAGAGGAAAGTGTCATGACAAAATACATCCTTCCAGCCCCCACCCCACCCCACATCTTTGCCCCTTAGAGACTGGTCAGTATATGATATAGATATCAGGTGAACTTAACCTATATGGGTCAATGAACAAAGAAAGGTACAACACTTAACTCAAATATCAACGTTATAGTTTAAAATGAAACGCATCCACAAATACAGCGTTTGACTCCGTGGAACGCTGAAACAAAAGAACTTTTATCTTCTCACAATACAATACACCGAGAAACTAACTGAAGGTTCTAAAATACCCTGATTTTCCTGTAAGCTTAAGAATCTGTAAATAATAATAGGGTTGATGAAACTCACGGTAATGTTGTTCACGGTACCGATTTCTTCTCTTATGGTAAACACGTCCAGGAGGGCCTGAGTGGGGTGTTCCCCAACTCCATCCCCGCCATTGATTACCGGCTTCCGGCAGCTTTGAGCAGCAGTTTGGACCGCACCTGGCTTGGGGTGACGGATAATTATGACGTCGCAGTAGCCTGCCATCATCTGGACAGTGTCTGCATAGGTAAGAAAAACACCCAAAATAGGCTTCAATATACAGAGGTTGCTATGGTAATAACAACTGTTTGTCATTGTACTAACTGTAGATAAAATTTCTCTTCAAAGAGTGGAATGGCAAAACAAAAGTGATGACGAAAAGGGGAAGAGAAGGGGAGAGGAAAAGGGGGAGTGGAGAGGGGAAGGAGGGAAGGGAGATGGTGCATTGTTCAATAAGTACACCATTCCAATAAAGACTTTGAATACAAATGGAGATAAGAACATTCCCTTTTCTTTGTGCCTCAGTAAGTTAATTTGATACTTTGATGAACGCTTTTAACTTCAACATGTTCACACAAACTATACATACGAAAGTAAATTCAAAGACCTCCAGTGGTTTCAATACACAACCAACAGGGCAAATCCAGTCTGAAAATAGAATCCCCATGCGAGAAAGTTGTAGAATCCTGATGGCCTTAGGCTTGAGTACCCGAGCAACCCCCGCCATCCCCCCCAGCCCTCCCCTCCCGCGGGCAAAATTAGCTCGATCTACGTAGATACGGTGAGAATTGGATTCTCCGGCACCCTTTGCTTCAACCAATGTTTCTCTCTGGCCCTCGTAAAAGAATTGACAACCCCCCTAGTGTGCGTTAAGACTCACCCGCGAGGCTTTCCCCTTTCATATGTGAGGAGATGGATTCGTTGAATGGAATCACAGTTCCTCCTAGTCGCTGCATAGCCGCCATGAAGGAGCTAGAGGTTCTAGTACTGGCTTCGTAGAACATATTAGCCATCACTTTACCCTATCAAATGAAACAAAAGTGTTAAAGACAATAGAGTAAGAAAAACAGAAAGGTGCTTACAAAAAATTTTTGTCCACTGGCAAATGCATGCACAAGTGGTAAAAAATAAATATTTATGCTGTGTTTTTTTCACACCATTTTCGATATCCCCTTTCAAAATTATTTTTGTAGCACAAGCTTGTATTAAGACTTGGAAGAGGCCTCTCCCAGACCTCCTACATGAAGGGTCGGCTCGAAGGACAACCCCACTAGCCACAACCGCACTAGCCACAACCCCCTCTCTAATGACATCCTGGATGCATCCCTCCTGTGAGCTATGCATTACTATCTGTAAAAGGGAGTTACAAGTAACTGAATATTGCTTCTTCAGTTCTCCTTATTTGTTTTTCTACAACATTAATTAGTACACGTTGCAAAAAATACCAAAAATAATCTGAACAGCCATGAAGTAGAGGAAAGTAAAACTATCAAAACCTCGAGGCAGGGACTTGTAGAAAAGTTCCATTCCTTAAAAATTGAAAAAAAACTTGACACTTGTTTCATACTGGTTCCCTTATTTAAGAATAAACTGAACGAACTTGAACTCACTGACCAGTGAAGATGTGTTCACGAACATTAATATTTTACGGTCAGAAAATTACAGAAAAGTAGAAAATAACAATTTTCCTTTAGTGTACATAGCAGAAGGTATTATGCAAGTTCTGACTAATTCAAATCAGCATTAAGTTCTTAACTTGTACTTATTCATTTAAATGCTTTGTTATATAAAATTTACATAACTTTTCCAATTTACTTTAATACTGAGTTAAAAAAAAAGATATCCAAAGATGATTTGAAGAACGATTTGGAAAGGGAAAAAGAAAGAAGGACTTTACCTTGAGGACCTGTTCTGGTACCTTCTCCTTCTGCCCCAGCATTCTGAAGTCGTGGGCGACATTAAACAGTCGATGAAGCTGGTGACAAATCAATCAATTTAGGGATCGATGCTATCAATAATATCTGAAGGCTGGAGGGCATTGGGTCTGACCGACAGACAGACTCAAGATCGTACAGAGACATACAGCCAATAAATTTATAAATATCAAGTAACGCATCACAATATGCTATGTAAAATGATCCAATATCTGCTATTATAAAGGTTCAAAGATACTGTACATGTGTGGCCTGTATATCAAAAGGTATTTTTGCTTTCTTTTACTCTGAAACAGTAGTATTCTAAGAAGAGACAAATTTCAGAGCTCCTTCAAAACTGCTCCATAGAATTAGAATCACTAAACCATTCTTTGGCATTGATCCTTTGTAATGGTAATAACATACTTGTGAACTATGGGCACATCATATTACTGACAATATGATACATATATGTGTGATGGTGCGTTTGTGGGTGTGTTTACTAGAAGAAATATAGTAGTAGTAGTAAGTTGAGTCTCGTCTATCCGACATGCTCAGTGATTAACCTCCGCCACGTATCACGATCTTGTGCAAGGTTTATTGCTTCCTCGAAATTGTTAATGTTAACGTCCTTAAAATTGCGACTTTATTTTTCCAAGAAGAAATATGATATACTGTATGCCAACTATTCACTATTACTACCACATGTGGTATTTACACTACATTCCATTAAAATAAAATAAAACTGTTAGCAAACTGCTTATCCACTAGAGAGCCTGTGTAATAGAATGTGTAAAAGTAAGTTGGCCTGACGTTACGATCCTGGCAGGATCTTCTTCAGAGGCTTAATTCCATTAAGTCGTAGTATCATACCTGATCCCTGCTCATGGCTGCTGCAGAGAGTATATGTTTATTGGTGAGACTACCTTCCCCCAGCAGGGGGTTCATGGGGGGTGTGGTGTCTCCGTAGGGGCCCACTTGCACTGTAGGATGAGAGGGTGAGCTGTACTGTAGTGCTCTAGGTTGGAGGCTCACTGGAGGGGACATCAAATTAGTATCTGTAACGTAAGACAAAGGGAAGTACAAATTAGGAGTACAATAGTAGACAATTCAAGACTATTTTGTCGGACTACACCGTGGCATATAAACTTGAAATTTAGTTGGAGGGTGTGACAAGTACCAGTCTCAGACCATGACAACAACCGGTTCTAAACAGGATTGTTTTGGGAAGGCATGAGTTTCTAAGGGGTAGTCAACATGCAACTTTGAGATGGTAACACCAAAAACACATTTCTAAGATGTCCCTCTCGCCCCCACCACAAAAAACATGTTTTCTGATTACTTTTTAATGAAAATGGGAGGCGGTTCCCATCTTCTGTGCCCCCTTGTCTATCTCCACTGTTTTCATGGGCCTCAATCTGCTAAACATTATACCGAATTTGATGAAGATTACCATTTTTAATTTCATGTGTACTAGATATAGAACTGCAAAAACGTATGCAACCTTCTTGAGATTGCATTTGCATACCTTCCAAGATTTCTTTTACCTGTAACGGCAACACGCTTAATCCCTGGACAAGTGCCTAAAGTTGCAAGTTCCGACTACAGAATTCTTTTAATAATGTCACGATGGATTAGATTGAATTTCCAGCCACTGAATTCAAACTTTCTGAATGGCCTTTAACGGAGTACATATTGCTCCATTTTGGATGCTTACCTCTGTTATACAAATTTTTTATACTGCTACTCTAGTAAAACAAACTTTTCGAAATTAAACTTTAACAAATTAAGGCATGACTTTAGGAGTGCTCAACAATTATTTTGATGCTTTAGATATTAATATGAAACACTGCTGTCAGTTCAGGTTGCATTTTCATACCACTTTTAATTTTTGAGGAAGTTACTAGTCTTAACACAGAGCCCATCGGGTCAGTTTCTCAGGTGCATCCCGAAACTCGATGGGAACTCGTTATGAATGTACTTCATGGCCTCAAATGTCATGTTTACGATACATGACCAAAGGATGTTGGGTGTCATCAAAGTTGTTCTGTTGTACATATGAAGTGAGTAAATTAGAAATCAATTTTGGTTCGGTTGTTAAAATTGATAACAATTAATGGATTAACATCAACATTTAGGCAACGTCATCAATAATTTAGCCTTGTATTCATGTATTTTAGATCCTCCTGTAAGCAGGAACTCGCAAAGAAGCCATCATTGGCTTATCAAAGCTGCAAGCTGACGAAGTCAGTCTATTAGATTTATATTTAACTTCCATGATTATGAATTGTCAATTGTCAACAAGTCTGTTACTGGACGACATACGTTAATCTTGGAGTGACTCAAACTTATGATTGGAAGGCACCTGCATTAACCACTGAGCTACTGTAACACTCCTAAGAGGAATCTTAAAGGAGCAACCTTAAAGGAGCATCCCAGAGTGTATTAGTGTATTTTCAAGGGGAATATCTTGATAACAGTAATAGCAATCAAAATGTAACTTTTCTTGGACAATGACCATCACGACTGAGATTGTGTCTTAAGTCATCTTTGAAAACATAATCAAGACTCTCTTGGTTTGGACTTTGGAAAAAAATACGGGACACAAAACTCGGACATCGATGCCAAGGACTACGGGGGGCTTGGACGTGCTGTGCTCGACTACAATACTAACATCAATCACAGGTTTAAACAGACCAAAAAAAACAAGACATATTGCATGCTACATGCTGCATAGTGACAATAACATGCATTGCTATATAGTGTTCCTTGCATCTGTATAAAAATATATATACATACATACATACGTATATACTGTAATATGTATGTAAATACATACTGTACTGATAGAAATAAGATATGACTCGTTATTGACAAATAAGGAGTACTGTTTATTGGAATTTTTCAATCCCCGGTAACCTTCGTCAGCAACACTTGGCAGTGGAAAATTAAAACTACAAAATGTATTTTTTTAATAGATATATACATTTGCATTTGCTAAAACAGTACTCCTTATTTTGTCAATAATGACTGAACAAAGGGAATACTGGTTTATCATGGCCAAATGAGTTTCTACAACAAAATCAACAAACAGTTAATACACAAGTTTCAGGAACATAGATGCACAAAAATAATAAATCTAGCAGCACTTGTCCTAAGGACTCACTCTTGTAATTATATTATGTATTTGACAAACTTCTCAGCATAATGCCCTAAAAAAAAATAATATGCGAGAACTTTGTTTAACCTAGATTAAACCATTAAAGTAGATTCCATTTGCATTTGACTTACTTTTCCACATATAACATTGTCTGCTGCTGTTATATCCCTAATATTAATAACCTGTACTCTTTTGAAAGGTGATAAATAAATGAGAGGTGGGTGCTGACGACATCGAAGTAAAGACCTCATTCCCAAACAGATTAAATATAATTTCGAAGACAGAAATTTCTCAAACTTACAAAAACTGTTGATTTCAGAGACATAAATTTCCCAAATTTACAAAAATGGTTGATTTATATTAATTACACCAGAACCTTTTTTTTCTTTTTATTTTCGAAGAAAAATTATCTGGAAATACAGTATCTGTCAGTCCATGAAGTTGTTAGAGTGCATTACGATATTAACACTCGTAACAGCCAAGCACAAAACAGCTAAATAATAAGACTTCCTGGCCGATATTTGGTTATGAAATTCTCAGAGACCACTGTTTTCTATCAGCAGACTGAGATGTTTTTTTGTGGAGTACGATATCAACACTCTTAACAGCCATGCACAAAAATAAGTTGAAATTCATAGTAGACATCTTGTCCGACATTACTTTTGTAGAAAAGAGTATTCCAGAACGGCGAACTACAGTAGTGGCATATACATAGAAACAGCTGGCAAATTGCAGAGAGGTGTCGTCTTATCATTTCCTTTCTGAAGTAAAAATGGTAACATCACTTTGAAGGGGAAAAACAAAATGCTCTCCACGGAATTGTCGGGCAAAAAATTTGAAAAAAATTCGGGCAAGCTACTGCATATATATATATATTTATTTTTTTCTCCTCTTAGGCTGCCCGAATTTTTAAGAACTTTTGCCGAATTTCTTGTCCTCTGGAAATTTGGGGGGCAGTCGCCCCCCTTCCCCCCCCCCCGCCTCGTACGCCTATGCAGAGAAGGAAAAAAAAGTGTTGCAAACAGTGAGCATACACCAAACAACCCATGACGAGTATGACGACAACGAGTAAAATCTTTCTCACCGCAGACTTCAAGAGGTTTACTAGACCTCTCTGACAGTTTGTGTGGCAAACTCTCAGGCAGAGAATAACTGCTAGAGAGGGCACTCTCTGATGCATGACCAAAGTTGATAGGAGGGAGAGAAAACATAAAAATTTAAGAGAGAGGTAACGTGTTGTTTCTGGTCATGGGGACGGAAGGGGAGGGAAGAGGGGGGTTAAAATGGGGGTTTAGGCGAAATTAACGGGCATTGAGGTAAACTGGTGAAAAATTTGATCTGGGATTTGGGGAGGGAATTATTTAATAAAATAAATTATCTACCCATCCTCACTCATGTTCACTCAAATTCACGGTCAGGTTAATGATGTCGTATCTAACTTTTGACAGAATAAATGTCCTACCAACTAAATCACTGCTGGTTATTAGTTAGCTGTTTGTTTACTAGATACATGCTGGTTATATAAGAAAAACATTGGATTGTCAAGACTCATGTCGGGCAGCATAGCAAACGTACCTTTGCATATTCACAAGTGAAAACAGAAACTAGCAAATATGTCAGGAGGAGAGCTGTTAATTAGTGTTTCACTTGGAAGCTTAACCACTTGACAAGTTCTAATGTGCCGATGGGGCAATATTAATTGAATATGCAGACCCAAACAGTACACCAATCACATCAAGACTGTATGGCAGGTAATCGGTTCTGCTACGTTTCAGTGTTGTTGGGATATTAGATATTTAGCGAGAGATGTCTTTGATTAGCGATGTCATTCGCCAAACCAATATGGTGCTACTTCAGCCGACAACCAAGGACATAAGGGGTACACAGGTTTTCTATCCTACAGACTGAATTTAACTTAGAGATAAATAACTACTGTGTATGTCTTTGCTGAGAGTTATGGCTAAACAGAGGAATAAACCTTCGGGGATACCGGTTATCTGTCCTACGGACTGAATTTAACTGAGAGATAAATAACTACTGTATATGTTTGCTGAGTTGTGGGCTAACCATTTACATTTCTCTGTCCGTCCATTTGCTTGCAGTTCTCAAGTTGCCGTTTGATGGATAATATATGCAGCTGATATCCTGTGCCTAATGACACTTTGATGACATCGTTATTTTGATCTTCGTGAGGAAGACACAATTACAAATCTGTTGCATGGAATATGAGAAATTGTAAATAACTATCAAAAGCAATCTGTATATAAGCATTAGCTTTTAAAAGAGATCCCATTGGTCAAGAAGCAGAGATTTGTATCGCTACCAAAGATGGCTGCAAGAAGATAGAATTTGATACCAAAGCTATGTGTGGAAGCTGACAGTTCGACTGCTTGGAGAATACTTTGCACAAGTAAATATGAAATGGAAAAAGAAAGAGGAAGGAGAGGGCGCTGTCATATTGGTCCTATCTATTTCCGCGAAAACTTGACATGCTGTAATCTTTGAAATCACTGAGAAATTCCATTCAGGAATCTCTCATGGACACATCTGGGCAAACTAACTGCACATTCCCTAATTCACAGATTAGTGTAACATATTCGAGCTAGCAATATGGTGCTTACCAGTAATAACTAGTACATTTGAGAGACGAAATTTTGCCTACTGTCTGTTTGTCAACTTTACACACATCTGATCGTCAACCAATCATAAAGCATCTTTGACGTATTCTCAATTACGTCCGCTTTACTGAGACTATGTTTGAAAGTCTCTGAAATAATACTGGACTTATTTTACTGCGATTTCCAGTTCATCACTAGTGGTATGTGCAATTTTAGTTTGTGATTATTGAAGAAGAGATCTTTCGAGAGTATTTTCATGACTAGCAGATAGATTGAGATATGTAACATCGCTGTACATAACCTTTAGAGAGTTGTAAACAGTACAGATCACGCACAATTGGACCGATATAACAGCGCTATCTGTAGAAACGTTGAAGGTCCCTGTTGCTGCTGCTGATGATGATGATGATGATGATGATGATGATGATGATGATGATGACCCATGGATGAATGAATCTCTAAGTCAGACTTAGTGTAAACTACAAACTTTTGTCTACACTTTTCATTAATTTTAATGTCATATTGTAGGGTTGTCTAGGTGACTATCTGTATCTATAACTATATATTGTTTATCTAAGTAGATGCACTATACTAAATCTATATTATGCACGCTGCACGTTACACATGCCTGGGTATTGTATATCCTGCTGTATATATATCTTATGCATGCCATTACATTGTGTAGCCTAGCTATTATGCATGACATTACAATGTGTAGCCTAGCTATTATGCATGCCATTACATTATGTAGCCTAACTATTATGCATGACATTACATTGTGTAGCCTAGACATTATGCATGACATGACATTATGTAGCCTAGCTATTATACATGACATTGTACTATGTAGCCCTTCCAGGTGCAGCAATGCATGGTGTAGTCTGGACTGAGGAGTAAGAGCAAATACAGTCAGTAGTACACAGACCTCCCTGTTTTTGATACCAACCAGCTACTCTTCTGAGATTCATCTTAAACCAATTCATCTTAGATTCATCTTAAACCAAACATTATCACAGAGAGTAAACTTTAGGCATATATGGCTTGCCATGGAAACAAAATCACTGCCTGGACTGGACGATGAGTGCTGTTACAGTGACATTCCAACACTAGTCTATTTTTTATTGTAGCCCAGTTCTTATTGCTAGTTTGATATTTATTATTATACAACACCTAATTATATTCCGGCCATTTGATTGGTCAATTGCTCGTCGATTGCATGCAAAATCCGCTCTGTTGCACTCTATGTAATAGAACCATGGGTTATACTTTTTTGATAGCACTTTTTTCAATGGTAAGAGAGAAGAGAAACCTGTCTGTTCAAAACAATCTGTTGCATGAGTGCATTTTACATCCAATTATATCCAAATTTGGAGGTGTTGTATAAAACAAATAATGAATGGTTTCCATTCGTGCAATAGTGCAAATATTTCATGAGTTGAAATATGTAATTTGTTCCATTCAAATCGGCTGCCCCTCGTTGAATGGAACAAATTACATGAAATATTTGCACTATTGCACTCATAACCATTCATTATTTGTATACTAGTACTGCTTTTACTATTAGCTCAGCTTTTATTACTATTCCCACTTTTAATGCCTAGCTTTTATAACCACCACCGCTTTTTAACTAGACTAGCGTTTATTACTACTCCAGGTTTTACTACTAGCCTATCTTTTGTTACTACTCCGGCTTTTATAACTTTAAGGCAGCATCTACGATAATATAGATCCATAATCTCAACCTTGAGAACATGGACACCTTAGGAATCCTTTCCAAGGGTTGGGGATGGAAAGAGTTCCGGGGGTGCTTACAAATTGAGGTCTGTTACAGCCGAACTGATTCGTAAATATGTTAGTGAATTATATATACGGCCAACTCCCTCAGGCATATTTGGAAAAAAAACGTTCCTGACCTCAGCCCTAGTTCTCCTAAAATTGTGGAGCTTAAGTCACTGGTGATACTCTTTTTGTTTGGGGGTCCTCTTTAACAATACTTTCTTGTCCCTGGGGGTTCGAGGATGGGAAGAGGTTGAGAAACCTGGGATAATTACTGTAACCGCAAACTCAAAATGGACACAGCTTGTCACAAGAGGAGAGCTGCCCTGTTGCTATGGAAATCTCTTTCTCTTTTCTTTTCTTTTTATTATTTATTAATTTGATATATTGTCATGAAGAGGCAGCATGTACAGATTATACTTCAACTGCAAACTTTTGCATGAGCACAGCATGTTGAAATGAGCGGCAACGAAAGGTCTTACCATGATACGTTCTCACACTGACTGTAATTCAAACCAAAAAATGCAAAAACAAAATTGTGATAAAATTAGCCTGGGATAACTTTTTATGCAAATTAACATTTAACTGTAGTATTACTAAGAGACTGATGAATTATATATTTCACAGTCATCTATATGCTTGAGTGGTCTAAAAATATGTTTCATCTGGCAAATTACTCACAACACACTATTGGATGACAGGCATAACAACAACAACAACAACCTGCTTGCAGCTTGTTATTCAGAATTATTTCAAACTTCTGTAAATCAACCTTTAGTTCAGAAAGGAAACTCCATTGAGGTCGTCAAACCTGTCGCTAAAAGGTTTGAATCACAAATTCAGGACTAAATGTATGCAGTTACGCATCACATTTTTTCGTTTTCTCTTTTTTTGGGTCCACAGGTGTTAACTGCAGCTTGTGCAATATTCCCTGAATATCTTAAGAAGGTATCCCTCTCTGAGGGACATTTCCAAAAGCCTGATGCGGGATAAATTTGAATTGAAATACTTATCATGCACGGATAAAACCAAACAGCTTGACTGGGACATCTGAGACATTATTTTCAGATGAAAGAGAAATGGGAGATACGTCTGTGTCGCTATCATTATCCATAGAGATCTATAGGAATACTTGCTAGGCTTGCCATAACTAATGCTTGGAAAATAAATTTCCATTGTACTGCAGTGATATCAAAGTGTATAATCTCTTAAGATATCTGCAGTGTGTGAAATTTCTTAAAGCTCTGAGTTCATCGATACATAGCAAAGATTGATTGCAGGATGAAAAAAAATGTTTTCAGTAAAGGGAGCACAACTCATACCTTGTCCTTCGGAAATACGTCGGACCTTTGGCGGGTACGAGAACTTATCTACCACGCCGACTTTGTGGGGTGAGGCCGGAGCAGATGGTGGAGCAGAGGTTGGCGCTGATGATGGGTACAATGAGGACTGCTGAGGGACCTGCACAGACAGAGGAGCTGGCACCGTGAACGGTACTCCATCTGGTTTAGTGCGGACATCCTGACCAAACCCAGCGGGCACCAGGACCTACACAGACAGAAAAAGGGGACAATATTAAGACATTTCAAAATTAGGACAACAGTCTGGTTTAGTGCGGACATCCTGACCAAAACCAGCGGGCACCAGGACCTACGCAGACAGAATAAAGGGGACAATATTAAGACATTTCAAAATTAGGACAGCACAGGGGCTGTAGCATCCTGTAGACAGTAAGGCTAGTTGGGAGTTGGGACATAATCTGCTGGATAACTGAGATATATCTCTATTGCTTGATATGGGTTCAGTCTTGCTGGAGACGATTCTGCAGCTGCTTGCAAGCTTTTCTTGCAAGCAGCAAGAAGCAAGAGCGGCCAATGGCCAATTGGTGGCCAATTGTCTAAAGCGTCGGACTCGTGATCCAAGGATTGCTGGTTCGATTCCTGCCTAGTTCATTACGTTGTGTCCTTGGGCAAGATGCTTTATCTCACTTGCCACTCTCCACCCAGGGGTTAAATGGGTATCTGTGAGGTAACTTGTCATTGGGCGCAGTATATATATGCTGCCGACTGGAGGGATTGTCTCTGGGACAGGTTATCATTGACCAGGGGTAATATAACGTCTGTAAAGCACTTTGAAACCTATCGCTGGTATAAAGCGCTATGTAAAAAGCAAATATTATTATTATTAGATTTTCTTCTTAACACGGTGCCTTTCAACTCTACGATGGCTATAGGATTGCCAAAAGACACACACGGTGTACTAGTCAGTGGGAAAACAATATCAACTTGATTTGTACTATACTTAGTGCATGACTTCACATGTCTTAACCACTGCACAGCAATTATTTACCTCCATAATGTGAATAAATGCCTGACAAACCACCAATGATCAAAATTCTGTGCTGATGAAAGGAAGACAATCATCGAGTTTTCATTTCACATATTTCAGTCTCCACTGATGCATTTGAAATTCCAAAAGCTACCATAAAGTGGGATTAACAGTTTGAATTCCACATTAGCAGTCACATTGCATATGTTCTTGAACTTATTGGATAAGATGCAGGGGGGGGGGGATCTTTCATCTTCATGGAAGGGATGCTTTAATTTTACAAAACTAGGAGGGAGGGCAGACTGCTTCATCCTGCATCGTTACCATGGCGATGCCTTTCCCAGTCACTACTGGTTTGACTGAATGGAGGTGACAGTTTATCAGATCTGTAGGGAGCAATGTACTTTACCTGACCGTCTATGTAAGCAACCTCTCCTCGCAGGACCACCCTCTTCACCGCACCTTTGACCGTTTGACCTGCAAACGGTGTCCATTTACTCTTGGTGTGAGTCATAGCTTGTGGTATGACCCAGGTCTGGTCCATATCCACCTCAATGTAGGTGTTAGGCTGCTCGGGTAAGCTGAAGATGCGTCGAGGGTTGGTATACAGCCGCAACACTATATCCTATGGTGGAAGATATGTAAGGTACCGTCAGTTTTGAA